>CAEFZX010022564.1:0-14617 GCA_903066825.1 Alfaro cultratus | reverse complement strand
TGACTTCAGTCTCCAAGTGGAGTTTTATCAATCACAAGCTCTCCTCAGGCTTTCTCCACTAGTAGGTTATCCTAGACATTAGTTTATTATGCAAGTTAAAAATCCTGTCCTGGTCAAGACTAATTTCAGGCTTTCTGATAACAGAGCAGCATAATTCCAACCAGGGTGACTAAACAGTTTGATGGTGAAAGTACTCTTTAAACACAAGTAGCAGGCTTTGAGAATCAAGCTGAACCTACAGAATCCACTCCAACCCAATCAGAATGGCAGCATTCTCTGCAGGCAGTCCCACAGCTGTCAGAATCAGGATCGTGATCACAGCTCCTGATTTTGGGATCCCTGCACTTCCAAATGAGATAATGGAAGTGCACATTCTGCAAACCAAACACAGTATCAATTAGCATCTCTGTCCCAGCAACAGCAATGCTACAATCTGCAATTTTACCAATCCTTTCCTATTGTCCAGTTGGTCCAGTTCAGAATTTACAATGAAAATATCTATAAATATCCTGAAACACTTCCAGATTAAAGTTTCAGAATTAATGCAGTGCTTAGTCTTTGACGTGCTTCAACCTCAACCTTTGTCCACTGCTTCTTCCTCTGGCTCTAACCCTCAGTGTAGCCACAACTCTGTTCAATTCACTTATGATTGCTTGACTTTGAAAACCATAACATATCAATGTGATGTGGAATTTGGTGTGTTTCATTTCAGTTATGATATTATAAAAAGGCGGCCTACACACCAACTTTTACAGATCACCAGAAGAGGAGATGCTTAAATTAGCTGATCTACCACTGCTGTGATAATTTTGATATACTGCAGTAGCTAATCTACCTCACTTGACAAAATATTTGCTGATTTATATCAGATATTTCAGGATTGAATATCAAAATTGTTTCACAGTTTTATGTTTTTAGACTTGAAGCTTATTTTGCACCTATTAAGTAATCACTGTGGTAGATTAGCTACTGCTGTATAGCACAGCAGTTTTAGATCATAAGTGAATTAGTTTTCTTATCGTAGCAGCTGCCTGCCAAGATGGCTGCCAGTTACAAAGTTAACAGAGGTGTGATGTCACATGATATCTATGTATTGCTCTGGGCCCCTGCTAAGGGGAAATGCTACCCACTTGGCAAATCGCTGCTCTTAACAATCCCAGCATGCACCTTTTCTCAGTTCCATGCACGTATATGAAGCAGCTTACCCAATGGCGATTATCTGGCCAACATCCAGCGTGATATCATGAAGCTGTGAAATAAACATGGTAGCGCACACTTCATAGGACGTCATTGCAGTTCTATTGATGCTGGTGAGAATGGGCAACATAAGGCGGCAGAGTTTCTTATCGACCTTCAAGTTCTGTTCACAGCATTGCAAGGTGATAGGCAGAGCGGCGGCACTTTGGTAGAGAACACAATGTTTATTGATGCACCGTTCATATGAACAAACTAGAGAAGTGTCATAATTTTTCAGCAAACAGAACATTTCACCTGGATGCGATGATAAATGCTGTCGTCAAAGCCCTAGAGATGTGCTTGAAGATATAAAAAGGGTTCTTTCTGGTGATAACGAAGTAAAACATCGGGAAAATAAGGAGGGCTTGGATTGCTAGTCTGAACAACACAACAGAGTCACACTTAGTGTTAGAGAAGCATTAAGTATCCACTGGTTGTTAAACATTTATTCATACATTTATACCTCTTTAGACATTTTGTCATGGCAAAACCTGACAGATCAATTTGTTTGGAGTGATTTTATATGATATGCTAACACACAGTAGTGAATCACAGTGAAGTGGAATGAAAATTATGGAAACACTTTATTTGTCGGGTTGTGAATAAGTCTGTCATGACACTGTCATGAACATGACATAACACTATCATGAACATGAATAAGCCTTCAAGAATATTTATGACTGTTGTCATAAAGTATCATTCGGTAAATCATTACACTTTTAATACAAAGAAGGCATTATTCAAAATGTCTTTGTTATGACAACTTGACATTAATCAAGAATCATCACGTCATAATAGTAGTCATAATAATGCCATTAAGTGTAATTACACTGTCAAACTCTTTAACAAAACAGTTATTAATATTTCCCCTACCTGAAATAACACAAAACAAGAAGGGCCAACAATAAAGATTTCATTAAGCTTTATTACACAGTATAAAAAACCCTTTTTACAGTGGAATAAAACAAAAGATAACTTGTTCTTCAAACAGAGGGTTTATCTTTTGGTGAGTATATTGTAACTCTGAAAGACTGATTGAAAAACTAAAATAGAATTACTTATTCTTTAACTTAAGAAAATAGGTTCTTTCAACAGTCCTAACACTTTTTGCTTTATCTCCATATTATAGCCTTGCTTTAATGCTCTGATAACAGGGAGATCTTCTTGTTGTCTTAATCTCCTGGAAGCAGCTCTTTGAAGGTGTCCAGCAATGCTCAGAAATTACAGCTGTTCTTGCAATAATTGTGGTCGATGTTAATCATGGTGACAGCCTTTTCATGAATTCAAACGTGGTGAATCTCTTCTGGACATTCTCATAGCGGGGGATGAGTCAATTCAATGTGGTCACCTAAAAAGTCAAGAACACAAGAACATCAGCCAAGTTGCTAAATAATGCACATAAAGCATAACTTTGACTAACATATAAGCTTTTAATTTCTTAGATTAAAATTGGAGGGAAAAACCTATTTGCCTGCCTTTAAAATATGTTTAAGATTAAGGGCAAACCCTTACAGTAATGAAGTTTAATAACTTTAGCTAACATTAACTTACAGCAATTTAGGATTGGCTGGAATTGCTTATAGCTAACATTATAAAGAAAGACAACATAGTCAATGTTATTTTCTCAAAGAAAATGTGTAGTTAATAAGACACATACCTCAGATGTATTAGGTGACATACTTTCTTCTTAAACAGGAGGTCTGGCCGATATAACTTGTGTTAGTTTGGCCCCACAAGATGGAAGATTTCTTCTTCACCAACACACTGCACCACTGTTTGTGCACTGCTGCCTCTCACTGGTGGAGATGGTGTATTGCACTACTTAAAACAGCCTTAAATAATGTTTCAAATGCAAAGTTCATAAGTGCTTTGTAGACATCCTGCTGTAAAACTTTAGAATCAATTAAATGAAGAAATTTAAGACTTAACAAAATGGCAGAGCAATATAATATTACCACATAATGCTACATAATTTTTAAAGTTTAATCTGTAATACTTTTATAACAAACAGGGCTGTGCAGAGACCTTTGGAGGGGCAGGGGCTCAAAGTTAAAAAAGGGCACATCGAACAAGATCTTAAAGCACCAAACAACAACATAGCAACAACCCATATTAATCAAGAATTTAATTGGATCTCACTATATATAAAGTATATAAAGTTGCTGTTTCTGTTGCTGAGTTGATCTGAAACTGAAGCAATTAAACAGACCATCGGAAAGAATGTCGCTGGTTATGAAGTTAAGAAATAAGCAAATTTGCTGCCATTTTACTAATTAAGCCCTAATAATATCTATTTAACCTCTACAAAAACTTGGCTGCAGACTCCTTTATAGATCAAAAATCTCAAAGGGGTTCACTGTATATACTTTTTTGATGTTAGCACCTCTGAGACCTAGAATTATAAGATCTCAGAAAACTCAGTAGTTGCTAGTAGGGGCCTCCAGACATTCAGGGGCCCCTAGAAATTATTGAATTGTAACACAGACCATAGATCTAAACCTGTAGCATTCATTTATAGAGAATGACAATCTTCAGGACCAGCACCAACTCTAGCCTCTGCTCCTGCAGCTCCAGAGACCGCTGCAGCTTTCCCCGCTCCAGCCGTCGCTCCGGCTCCCGAGTCTGCTCCAGCCTCAGTTCCAGCCTCTGCTTTAGCCACAGTATCAGTGGCCATGGGGTTCCAGGTGGCCAGGCTGGCACCTTGCCGACAGGCTTCAAGGTTGGTGGCTTGGTCTACCGCCCCAGTTAGTGGGTCTACCGTCACAGTTAGTGGGTCTCCTAGTGCCCTGTCTGAGTCTCCTAGTTCCCTTTCCAAGTCTCCTAGTGCCCCCTCCGAGTCCCCTAGTGCCCCCTCCGAGTCCCGTAGTGTTTCCTGCAAGTCCCCCCCTAGTGTTTCCATAGTTCCCTTGTCGCCCCTAGTGTTCCTAGTGTTCCCAGTGATCTCTCGACTCCTTCTAGTGGTCTTAGTGTTTCCTCATCGCCCCCTAGTGCTTCCAATGTTTCCTTATCGCCCCCCAGTAATCCCATAGTTTTCTCGTCGCCCACTAGTGATCCTAATGTTCCTTTGTCTCTCCTTTGTGGTCCTAGTGTTCCTTCGTCTCCCCTTAGTGATCCCTCCGAGTTTCCTCCTCCAAGTGATCCTTCGTCACACCTTAGTGCTCTAGAGTTTCCTCCCCCTAGTGATCTTAGTGTGCCCTCACTGCCCCCTAGTGGTTTTCCCGAGTCCCCTCCTATTTGTGTTCCAGAGTCCCCTTCTCCTAGTGCTCCCTCCGAGTCTCCTACTGACTCCACGTCACCCCCGAGTGGCCCCAGTGACTCCACATCGCTCCTTAGTGCTCCTCCCGAGTCTCCGCTCCTTAGTGCTCCTTCCAGTGCTCCTTCCAGTGCTTCCTCGGCACCTCGCAGAGCCCAGCCCCTGCGCTGATGTCGCCCTCCGGGCCTGCGTCAACATCACCCTCCAGACCTGCGCCGACGTCGCCCGCCGGAACCAGTGGCTCGGTTTCCCCATGGGCCTCGCATCCAGGGCACGGACGTCCACCAGACTTTCCCCGTGGGTTCCGCCTCCTGCATCTCCGCCCACCTTGGCTGGGTTGTTTTCTGTTTATTCTTCTGACTCTGGCCCTCCTTCAGTCGCCCCTCCCCCCACCCTGGTTGGGTTGTTTTGTGTTGAACTTTGGACTCTGGCCCTCCATCCAGCGCCCTCCGCACACCCTGGTTTTGGCTTTGGACTGGCGTTTTTCTTTTGGGCGTCTGGTAGCCGCCCTTGAGGGGGGAAGGGAACTGTCATGATCTGTGTTTTTCTCTGTGTTTTCAGTGTCTCTGAGTCTCTGTGTTGTCCTGTCCTCCCCTAGATTGTTCCCTGGTGTGACTCATTTCCTTGATTACCTCTTTTGTATTTCGCCCCACCTGTGTTCTCTGTTCTTGGTTTGGTTCTCGTCTCACTTTTGCGTCTCGTCTGTAAGTGTGTGACCAGTCCGTCGTCTTTGTCCTTTCGTGGTACCAGTTGCTACCGGTGTTGAGCCCTGTTTCCACTTAGCAGTGCTGCCTGGTAATAGGACTGTTTTTGTGTTTGGAGTTTTGGATTTCTTCATTAAATCATCATTTTTCACTTCATCTGGGTCTCAAGCGTCTACCTCACCATCGCCTCCTTACCACCACCTCATGACAGTAGCATCATTTATAGAGAATGACAATGTTGTTAAATTTTATTTAATGCATTCGGCTGAGAAAAATAAATACAGTGAACCCTCGCTATATCGCGGTTCACCTTTCGGGGTCTCACTGCTTCGCGGATTTGCATGGTGCATTGTGTTCTGCATTCTGATTGGCTAAACAGTCTCTTTGCTTCTTCTCTACCTGTGTGTCAATAATGTTGCGGTTTAATATGTACACGTACGTAAATCAGCTTGCCAAATTTAAGTTTGTAAACATAATCGATGGTGGCTTGTCGGTTTATAAGAATCTTTTTTGCCCAGAAGAAAAAAGAGTGACAACAACTACCGATAACTATGTCCTTCTCTCAAAAAACCACACCTGCACCGCGGGCTTTAGAAGAAAAACCGCTACAGAGCGGAGTCAGGATGCAGCGGCTCAGTCAGAAGAGCAGTGAACTATCTACATGTGAGTCACTATTTGTCCTGCTGTACTTTGTATTTTATATCATAATCATTTTTAATTTTCTCCCGTTCTAATCCGATGACTCGGGTCGCGGTGGGGTCCTGATCTCCGCAATATGAAGCCTTCAGTTCCTAAAAAAAAAAAAAAAAAAGCGTTTATACAGTAGGTTTTATTTGTTTAACAAATTCTTGGGCCTGTAAAAAGGTTTTGTTCTTTGGTTTCAATGTATTATGGAGTATTTCATTGTATAATAATTGTAAAAAAATAAATAAAGGTTTCTACTTCGTGGATTTCACCTATCGCGGGTCCTTTTTGGAACGTAACCCCCACGGGAAATGAGGGTTCACTGTAGTACATTTAGGATTTAATTAGGAAGTTTACTTTGTAAAAGTTTAAAGCTTTAACCCGCCTGATATAAACGTTAAGGAGAAGCAGAGCAGTCAGTAGGTGGTGCCGGGTGGTACCGGGTGGTATCGGGGCTTTGAGGTGCATCGCGACTCACGGTGACAGTCGCTGTAGCTACCGTGTCTTATATCAGGATGTCTGATATAAAGACAGATAGTATTTTTACCTGTCGGTAGAACCGACTCAGACTGCATGTAGCGAACCGGGCCTTTAGCAGAATGATGAAGATAAAGTCAGAAGTTTTCTTTGCCGCTGAAGCATTTCTGTGTTTTGCGGGTTTTGTCCCGATATTGCAAGGACAATTACGGAAATACAAATAGAAACAGTTTTTATAAAGTCAAAATTAGACCTGCGTTTTCATTCACAAACCGGTGTAGGAAAAATTATTCTTGCCCATAATCTGTTAGTCTGAGGGCGCAGATCTGACCCCTCTTCACCATGGACCCAGTGTCTGAACAACATGGAGGCAGAAACTGAGAGTCATTATTAGACTGAGGGCAACCAGACTAGTTTATTTTGCTCAATTATTATATTTAGCTAAATATTATTGATGAGGGGCACAAGCAGGCCTCCTGAGACACAGATAAAAAAAAAATAATTAATTTAAAAAATATTTCTTAAAAAAAACAAAAACAAAAAACAAACAAAAACTCATAAAGGGCACTAGGGGCAAAAATTATAAAAGGGGCAAGGGCTCAATCACCCTTTACCCCCCACCCCCTCTGCACGTGCCTGATAAATGTACATCAGATCATATTTTTTTGGTTAATGTCAACTTGTCATAACAAAGACATTTTGAATAATGTCAACTTTGTATTAAAAGTGTCATGATTTACCGAATGACACTTTATGACAACAGTTATAAATATTCATGAAGACTTATTCATGCTCATGACAGATGTTATGTCATGTTTATGAGCTTTGCTCTTTCATAAAATCATTTGTCACATTCTTCTCTGTAAAATAGCACAAGCTAAGGTTTAATGGAAAGTGTAAACACACAGCTTCTTGCCACATATTATCAAATAGATAGAGGTCTGGACTTTGTCTATCCCATTCTAACACATGAATAAGCTTTGACCTAAACCAGTGGTCTCAAACTCTAGTCCCTGAGCGCCATGTTTCCCTGAACCTACAAACTTCAATGAAATGGCTAAACTTCATCACCAGCATTCAGTCAAGCTCTACAGATGTCTCCTAATAAGCCTGCAGTGGAGCCAGGGTGTGCTAAAGCAGAGAAACATCTATCAGGACACCGACTCTTGAGGAGTGGAGCTTGAGACAACTGAGCTAAACCATTCCATGCTCTCTTTAGTTGAAGGTTTGGATTCACTATGCTGAATGAAGATGGACTTTGCCACAGTCTAAAGTATTTGTGTGCCTCTAACCTACTGTATTTTCTCCCAGGATTGATCTGTGTGATTCTTAAACTCTAACTTTCTTCCTTTTTCTTATCTGAAAGCTTGGTATATTGTTTTAGAAATTAACCCTGACTTAAACTTCTGAAGAACTTCCTTTCTGATGTGTCTGCTGAGTTTCCTGGTCTTTATGATGCTGTTTATTCACTCATGTTCTCTCATTGTTTCCCAACCCTGGTCCTCAAGGCTCCTCACTGCCCTGCATGTTTTACGTATTTTCTTGCTTCAGTCCAGCTGATTTCAATTGATGTCTGATTAACAGACGTTCGTTGAACTGCAATCAGTTGATTCAGGCACATTAAAGCAGGGAAACCTCTAAAACCAACTAAAACATGTAGGATAGTGTGTCTTGAGGACCGGGGTTGGGAAACAGAACTTCTGAAGGGAAATGCTTGAACTGGACCAGGGCCCTCATGCATAAAAGAGTGCGCAGTTTTCACACTAAAACTTGGCGTACGCAAAAATTTCGAAAAGTGCGGCGCACAAGAAAATCGGATGCATAAAGCCATGCGCACGCACGTGGTCGCGCACCTTTCCTTTATAAATCCTAATTTGCGGGAAATAGAGCAGCTGCTAGTCCGCCCTGTCGCCACCCATAAATACTTACGTAAATTAGTATAAATACCCGAAGGTTTGCCACCAGGTGAAGAAATAACCTTGGCAACGTCCTTTTTTCGAAGCAGTATAAGTATTTTTAATAATAATTATTATATATTTTATTTAAAAGGTGCTTTGAGGACACCTCACCTCACGAATATAAAAATAAAATCCAAATAAAAATAAAAATAAAGAGATCCAAGAGCAAATGCCTCCTTGAACAGTAGCGCGTTCAGCCGGGATTTAAAGACAGACAGTCAGTCAGAGAATCCTTTGAGTGGGGAAAGTGGACGTTTATTCTAAATAGTAGAATGCTTTATGTCCACAAGGCGCATTCACAAAGAGGAGGCCCGACTGAAGGATGACTGCAGCTGGACCGGCACCGGTACCGCACGGCTCTTTTGCTCAGAGCTCCAGGAGGATCAGTCTGGATTAATCTAAACGATCATAAACCATGTCATCGACATTTCCCAACAGATCAATACGATCTCTGAACAATCGCTCCCTCTGAATCCTTCCATTGGCGATGTTCTCCATCAGAGCCAAAGCGTTCCACAATTACGCGGCACACATTTGCGCAACACGTGTGATTGCATACACACCTTGATCACCTTAAAAATAATCAAACCTATTTATTATTTTCAATCAGCAGGTTTGAGTTCATTTGCGGATCCAACCCTGTTTCCTTCTTTTAGTGAGAATGAAATGACCTATTGATGCACGCCATGCGCTTCGGCTCACAGACCAATGCGTTACATCTTTATGAGACAAAAACTGAGAAAAGAGTACTATTTACAATCGGGCGAGGTTTTCACATACTTTTTTTTTTAAATTTTCTTTATTTTGTGTGCGTGTTAGCTTATTGTCTGAGGATAAATGCGGGTCAGTTTCATCGTTTACGTTTAAACAATAAAATATTAAAATCATGAAAAACATCGGGTTTGATGCTTCCTGGTCTAGATAACACCGAATTTAGTCAGATTTCAGTGGATTTATGTGATTCTTTTGACACCTTGTAGTTTGAAATCGTCCACAAAAACAGTTTGGGTGGCTGCCGCACATTTCACACCAGCGAAAAAGTGTGCGTATATTTACGCAAACTTTGACGCTAAGTTAATTTTTAAACATGCCGACTTTATGCATGAGGCCCCAGATGTTTGGAGGAATCAGAGTTAAAGAGCCTGACAATAATTGCATTGATGAAAACTGATCTCTAAACATATATGAGGAAAATCTCAGTAAAATCTGTAAAACTGTTCTGTAAATATACCCATAACACAGTTTTTTTCTCATGTCACTCAGGTAAAATTCAGTGCTGCTACTTCAAGAGCAGATATATCAATTTGGTAGCAAAGATGAAAAGGAAAAGGTGGTTGGACATACCCTGCAAAAACCACTCCTGCAAACTTTGCGAGCTTAAAGACAGCGTCCCAGTCATACACCTCCAACACATGCTCCATGATCAGGAACAGAACTCCAATTGGCATGTACCTGAAAACAAAACAAAACAAAACAAACAAACAAACAAAAAAAGGTTTAATAAAAAGGCTGTTCCAAATAAATTTTAAATTAATTGTTAAGAATGGAAGCAGCGGTCCTATGTAAATAGAAATGGATATGTAAAAGAAATGACATCTGCTCAGATACTGTCTGATCTTACCACAAGAGCCAGTTGATTATGATTTTTATGGCATCATTGAGGCATTGAATGGCCTCCAAAGTGCTTCTTGCCACTTGTCCAGTCCTGTTTAATACGATGCCGATGGCGAATGAACAGATGATCAGTCCTATCATGTTGGGTCCATCAATATACTTGCCTACTAGTTTTGTCTCAGTGTCATTCTGCGCAAAAAAACACAAGTATGGTTGCTCCAGCCCTCTGACAACAATATTGTAGGAGTACATAACCTTGTTGGACAATGCATTTCTCTTCTTCATAATAAGTCAACATAAGACCATTGACTTTAATGTATTTAATACACATTTCTTTTGTAAAAGACCAGACTAAGGCACTGCATATTTGTGAAATGGAAAGGCACAAATTCAAGTGTTAAACCCTTTAGACACACAAAAAGTAATAAACACAAGTGAAATGGAACCGAATGGAAAGTAAAATTGGGAACCAGCAAGGAGTTACTGAGAAAGAGGTACATCACTAATGTTAGGTTGAATGCTGAACAAAGATCTGGGCTGATGAGCTAATGGGTTGCAGGTGTAAGAGAAAGAGGAAGTGGCACAAGGTGCCAGGGAGAGCAGACTTAGGACTAGGAAATTAATCTAACAAAAATAATTAGACAAAAGAAACATAATGAAAAATAGAGTAACTAAGGAAAGGACTACACACAAAAAATATAACTAGAATCATTCAGAAGGAACTGATGTTAAAATAGAAAAAAGGAAGGACGAAGTAAGTAAGGAACCCAAATGAAAAACAACCCAAGATCCTGACAGTATGATTCTTTGCATGGTTGTTTGTCCTGTGTGCCTCTGTTCCCCTGTGATGCATCCCTCCTGACACCCAATGACTACTGTGGCACACTTTACTGCCACATTGGCAAACACCACCTCCACATTCAGGCTTTAAATTAGAAGAGACTCAAGGCCATTCGTTTTCTTCACCTTCAATTTGAAGTTTGTGGCTGTAAAATGACGATTCTAGAATGAAAATAAAGATGAAAAGAAAATACTCACCACTTCTTCATCAAGTACGAGACCAGGTATTTTTCTTTTAATCTCAACAATCTCAGTCACGTACTGGGAGGGGAAGAAAAGTGTTAAATTCCCAAACCCCAAATGGGAAATTACACAGTGAGCTGTGGGCCAGAATAAAAACATACCTTCTCGTAGAAAGCCTGACAGAAACTCTCTGGAATCATATTTCTATGTGAGTAAAAGGAGAGTCAGAAAAATGGAGATAAATATTAAAGGCAAAAACGTGAGGATATCCTTTTTTCCAGCGTGTCATCTCACAAAAACCTAGATAGTTGAACTAATAGTAGTCAAAGATTATAAAATCTCAAATTTAACATACAACCAGAAAATCCAGAACATCATGAATTTTGTCTCACCTTATAAGATCCTGCATGATCACGTGCAAGACGAAGGTTGACGCCTTTCCTTTGTTAGTGTGTACAACATGTTCTCCCACACCAGGCTGGATTGAGAACATCAGAAACATTGCTGCAACACAAAGTATCAGGCATGATCTCAAAAGCAATGACACAGTGCAAACTATAGCGGTCTTCATAAATCTATTTTAAAATCTGCTGCCCATGATAAATTTACCCAGTATTACGGCTGTTAAGGTAGAGCCAGAGATGAAGACTCCTGTGATGATGGCTGTTTTCCGGGACACTTTGGTGTTTAATCCAGTTACTCCTGAGAAAAGAGAGCAGAGCCAGAATTTCATCTGAAGGTTAAGTCGTGAGCAGGACAACATGCCAGATCATGTGTGTCCTAACAATAGTCTAAATTTCAGACCTGATCTTCATGTTCATGTGTGACTTTTTAGTCACAATAAATATATATGAACATAAGATGAGTCTAATATATACAAATGTAATCACATCTTTTAATCAACATTTATACAAAATATCCTCAAAAAGATGAGTGAGCATCTTTTCAATCTTGTCTCTTTAACAATTATAAGTTAATATATCAAGTATCTGAATTCATATTTAGCTTGCCTGCAACCACACTTGTCACGATGAGGGATACAGCAAACATCTTAAGCATGTTTATAAGCAATAACCCTGGTATTTTCAACCACTCTTTTAGATCTTCACTTATTAAAAGTGTAGTCCTCAGCAGAAACCCGATGCCAAACCCTATAGGGCAAAACAACAACAACAAAAATCATACAAAATAGATATGAAAAACAAATTCAACATGTAAAAATCTTAAGAAATAAATGGGAGTGCTTTAATAAAAATAGCAAATGATACATTTTGCTTACATATGTTCCATTTTCAGTTTGTCTATTGGCAACATTGCACCCAAATGTTGAACAAGTACAGAAAGTCTGTCGGGCATTTCATAAACATGTGTAAAATTATGACTAACTGCATGTCATTTACACAATACATTCTACAGCAGGAGAAAAATTGGTGGGGAAAAAAAAAAACATCCATCAGTTTGTGAACTGAGCCACTGAAAAAGATGAAATTGTTAGTAATATCCTCATTTATTGAGCTTGACTTTAATGCATCCAACATCATATGTAAATTTCAAATTTTAATGTTTACATCTATATCATCTAATGGCACAGTAACAAAATGCCATGTTGCCATGGTGATAACACAATGACTTGCCTGCAGAACAACTTCTCCTGCAATCTTTTGTTTAATACTGCTATTTTATAAATGGAAACATTGGGGACAATATAAACAACTTCCACAATCATGATATAAGACAGATTAAAAGATGAAAGGACTACTGGAAAGAAAACAAACTCCCATAACAATAAGAGCGTTTCCTTTTAAACTTCACACCTCACTGGTCCCTCCTGTCACTTCTCCGTTACTTTGCTGGTTTCTTTCCATTGGATGTTTGGTTTGTGTTTCTGGCCTGGGTCCCTGGGATTTTTGTAGGTTTGATTTTTTTCAACTTTATTTAATTAAACCTTCTAACTGATTGGCTGCCTCTGTATATCTGTAATTGGGTCCATCTACAAACTAGTCAACGTGACAGAAAATGCAATTGATTGGCAAATACCTTTTCCACAACTTTAGAAATGAATGGTAGGTTAGATAGGATGGAGATTGTTGAAGTTCGAAGGGTGGAGACCAGATTGTTGATGATAGGAGTAATGGCTGTATATTTAAATGCTGCGGTGATGATACCAGAGGATAGAGAGGACTGGATGATGTTAGTAATGATAGGGAGCAGTGAAGTGAGACAGGGTTTGACGAAAAATGAAGGAAAAAGATTGAGCTGGCTGGAAGACGGCTTACACTAGCAAATAATGTCAGCAATGTCAGCAGCTTAGGGGAGAGAAGAGGATAGGGAGGTCTGAGTTCAACAGTGATGCATGAAGAAGAGTTGGGGCCAAGGTCATTGTGGATAGAAGAAACCTGGAACAAAGTTCAGGAGTGTACCAGGGTGCACAGTTGGAGAAGGAAACTGACTGGGTTTTCAAGGGGTAGAGGAAATGAAGGATATTGGTGAGGCCATTATTATAGATGGAAACGAGGTCATCTGGGTGAGAAATTTGAACAATGCTGAAATAGTCAGTAATGTGTGATAAAACAACATAAAGATTAGCATTTTTAACATAACAAAAAAAGAGGGACCATAAAAGTTTGGAAGAAGAGCATTGGATGTTAATATTAAAAGTGAACAGCAAACAATCAGTAAAAGGAATCTCATCAGAAGTTCAGAGGAGTAAATCCAGACAGAGCAGCTTAAAAGGTACTGCGTGTGTCCTTGGATGTGGATCGGAAAGAAGTATTTGGAGAAGGAGAGATCAGCATCAACGTGAACGTTAAAGTCGCGTAATATCACATAACATTCAATGAGAGGGCTGACAGATCTATAATAAGAGCATTAAAATCTTTCATAAAAGAGTTAATATGTTTAGGTGGTTGGTAAACAGTTACAACAATGGTGAGCATCACCTGGATCTATGACTAACTCACAAACAGACGACAGTTCGTGTCAACTGAAGGACTGTGTATCCAATCAGGTGGTCAGCAACACAGGAGCACCACAGGGCAGTCTACTCTCGCCTTTCCTTTTCAATCTCTACACTTCAGATTTCCAACACAAGTCCGATGCCTGTCATCTACAGAAATACTCAGACGACTCCTGCAGTTGAGTACAACTTGAGTTGTCAACTGCAGGATAACTCTGGTTGAGGAATATAAATACCTCGGCGTTAACCTTGACAACAGACTGGACTGGAGATTGTTGAGGAATATAATTATGTTTAATGTTTTGATACAGATAATCCTACAGCATGTGTAAAAGGTATTTTGAACATTCTCATTCTGAAAAGGTTTATCTTAATGATATAAGGGAATTCTCTCACTGAGGCTCCTGTTGTGTTATCAGGGAGGAACAGGAGGCCATAAAATTCACATTCCTCAAGGCAATATAACTTCAGCCTGGGAGAGAGAAGTTTGTTGGATTCACGGAAGATTAAAGTCTTTCAGAAATAACATCTTAAATGGAGTAAAACTGAATGCAATATAGAATCTTTAGATTACTAACATTTAAGCTTTAAGACATTTCTTAAGTATTAATAGCATGATTTTAATGAAATTGTAATATCTACTTTTAGAATTACGAATCTAGTGAATGATGAATGTATTTGGAAATTGTACTACTTTTGACAATATCGGAAC
>CAEFZX010022561.1:0-187231 GCA_903066825.1 Alfaro cultratus | reverse complement strand
CATCCATCCATCCATCCATCCATCCATCCATCCATCCATCCATCCATCCATCCATCCATCCATCCATCCATCCATCCTTCCATCCTTCCATCCATTTCTATAGAAGAAAGTCTAATTTCCAAACTGTAGTAACTTTTCCACCTTTTTTCAATTAAATATCAGACTTTGAAAAATTAAATCATTAAACCTTTTTATTCAGAAATGTCAGAGAAAAATACTCCCATTTTCTTTTCTGTAATGTTGAGTAACATCACTCTGTCTGAAAATGCATAAATGTTAACCCTGTTTGTTGAAAAGAAGAAAGGATTGTTGTTTGTTCCCTCCATACTTTTTGTAGCTGCACATAAATAAAATCAAAGCAACGTGTCTAAAAGGTTTTAGTGCAATGAGGTAGAAGTTATTGAGCAACATGTGGTAGTGTCTTTATAGAGGCTTTTACCATGCTGCAATCGGGAGAAGACAGTTGTAAAGATTGAAATACGGGGAAGTTCAGTCTTAATTACCTTCACTGTGTCCAACGGATGTCCTACGACCACACTGGAGGCGCCTGCAGCCAGCAGAAAAACACAGACAGACACAGTGAATACAGAATGTACCAGTAGAAGAAGAAAACACAAGGTACCTTGTTGTTGAGAGAAAAACACGACCTGGTAACTTTCTGAGAGTTTTGTTACTTTTTAAGACAAAAACATGCTCTCTCACCAAAGAGAGAACAAAGGAGTCTGATAATTTTCTATGCCGTTTGATCACAGCAAGCTATATGAAACTCGTGTTGGCCTGTTTCTGCGAGAGAAAATATTTATTTTTACCTTTCAGAATGCAGAAAAGTTTGCATAAAGAGTACGCTCTGGTCAGTTGGAGCAAGCAAAGTGGATTTATCTCTATTGGGTCTTACAATTACTATTAGACAGCAGCACAAAAGAACTGTTAGCAAACAAACCATTCAACAGGAGAGTTTCCAACCCTGGGACCAAGATAATGACATGTTCTGCTAACCCAGTGGGCCCCAGCAAACATATTTAGGACTCAACATAAAGCTTTTACATTGAGTGCTCAGAGCTTTTCTAACTCTGGGAGCGATACTGCACATGACGCTGCTGACATATCTGAAGATAAAGCCTTCTTTTATCGCCCTGATGGGTTGGTATGTCAGAAAGTATGAATATGAGGCCCAGCCACACATGCAGAAAGCTGTTCCCGATGCTGTGCATATGATCCCACAGAGAAAAAACCCATTAATCATCCGTTAGTCTCGTGTGGATCTACTCCAGTGTTTTTGTTTCCCTGGAAGAACTAAAAATAACTCAGAAAGATGCAGCATTGTAAAGAAAGAGCAGTCCAACTGGGGCCCTCACTCTAAGTTTAGCGGTAAAATGGGAAATGTCTTAAATACCAGAACGTTTCATATTTTAGACACAAGAAAAAACACCAAGAATGAAATGCTTCCAAAGATAACTCAGCAACATAACAAGGTATTATGCTGTTTATTTGCAAAAAGTATCAAAACATAAAGTAAAATTGCAACAAGTTTTGATTAAATAACATTTTTATGATTTAGCTTTTAACTCCTTAACTAATGAGTTGACAAAATGACATCCTTAAAATGAGAATCTCAACATCTTCAGAGTTAGTTCTGCAGTCATTATTGTATCTGAAGCACAAAAAAAGTTAACACGAACAGCTGTATTTTTCATTACTTGAGCCGTTGGGAGTTGATGAGTATTTTTTTTTTTAAAATCAGCTACATCCACCCAAGCCTTTGTGCAATCAGAAAATCCAGAGGAGCTGCAGAAAAGTGTAATTTGTAATCTGCTTGCCTCAAGATTATATATTTTTGTTCTCTACTTCAGCCATAAGAAAGATGTGAAATTTATCAGAGGAAGCAAAGTATCCATGTTTTTCTCAGTAAACATTTTTCTTCTGGGCCCATTTCAATGAGATTCAGTGTCAGTAACAAGCCATATAATTCACTCAAAGAAAGAAATCTAATCTAATAAATCCATAAATGAAGTAACGCTGAGTTGAATTACAGAATAAAAATATGTACTGGATGGAGGAAATACTTGAGATTTGCCAAGTGAGGTAAAATAGAGACACTTTTTATATTTTTTGCCACACTACAGAAGCAACCAACCTGAACAACAAGGTATTTTTCCAGTTGCAGATTATTGATTTTACTGTATTTAAACCAATTAACTTTTTATCTTCACAGTTTTGCAGCATTTAAAACTTTTTTAGTCTGTTTTCTGTTTGTAGTATACAAAATAACATTAATATGATGCAACACTTTAAAAAAAATGGATTAAAATTAATTTACTTAACTTTATTATTGCATAAAGATTTATTTTACATGATTGGCAAACCAAATACTTTCTGTTTACTGGACAAACAACCACTTGATTCCAGATCCAGACCTACTTTTCTATAGAGTTACGCAATGTATGACAGTAAGTAGTAGAGCCCCCTACTGGCCACACCGTTCACTGCAAGCATTAGACTTAAAGCGGATTTCAGAGCAACAGGAACAACTTGTACGCAACGAGTAACGCACAGTCAAAAAACTATTTTATATATGCAAAAATGAAACATTTTACAACTTTATTGAATTTTTGGTAATAAAAGGAGGAAAGGAGAGAGCTTTCCAGTGTGGTGAAAACGGAGGAGTGAGGAGGAGGAATCCTGTATAGACCCCCCTTTGTTTTTACAGGATGTGGATGCAGTAGTTTTCCATCTTAAAAGTTGCTGCTGGACATTAACGGAATATTGTGCAGGTGTATGAAGCAGGTTGTCTTACCTCTCAAATGTAATTTAGCAAAGTAATTCAAGGTTATAGAAAGGAAAAAATTAGAAAATATTTCCCTTCATCATTTTCCTCCACTGAACAACGCGTTTCTGACCCAACACTAAAAGCACAAGAGTTTATTTCTCACCGCCGATCCATCCTGCGACAAAATCATCCAGACGAAAATTCTTTGAGGTCATTTTTTTTTTAAACTCAGAAATTCAGCTCATCAGTCCAGCGCATCAAAACTCCGCCAGAAATCCTCCGTATCTGCGAAAACAGGCGAGCATCGCTTCTTATCAAAAACCAACCGACTTCACGCCTTTCTGGGAAAACAAAACTATATTTTAGGAAGTGTCTGAATTGATAAAGAGAGAACGACGCAGCGCTACGCAGCCAACCAATCAGGATTAAGTGTGGGTGTGCGGCACAGCTCCAATGCCCAATCAGGGGCGTGGCTTTGAAGCCGAGCAGCCAATAGGAAGGCCTTCATGGTAATGAGCCATGAGGAGGAAAAAGCAGAATATCAGAACCGTATTTCTGTAAATAAAGATGGAATTTGAAGTTCGTCTTAGAGATACGGATCTTTTGCCTTAACTAACCTGAAAGAACCGGTTCTTTCAGCTCCCGAACAGATTTTTTAACGTAATATTATAAGTACTTACTTCAAAATTCAAACTAACTGTATAAAATATATTTATGATTGAAAGCCCATCTGGTTGCATTAGGTATACCTACATCAAAACACAAACCTCTTGTTTTTAGGTTTTCATAATTGGTAAAGTTGATTTCCTTTTGTGTCTACATAAACACAAATACCAATAAACGGTGTTTCACAAGCACCATCTACTGTTCATATCAGTGAATCGGCACACAGAGTCCGACACACAACCAATATCTGCAGTAAGCTACAATCCAGGTTACTGTCTGCTGTCTGACACACTCAGAACATTTTTACAGGAACCAATGAAATGTGTTCCAGCCTTTTAGACGCTTTCTGTAAGCGAGAAGAACCAGCCGAGTGCCTGGAAATAAATCTGTTCTCAGGTCACCTCCTGCAGCTGAGGGAAGCAGCAGGAGGCCAACCTAATATTTAAACCAGTGAACCTGCAGAAAACTCACACAGCCATGGGAACAGACTGAAACCGACCCACTCTGCAGTTCAAACTCTCACTAAAATGGCACATAACAGCTCATACAGGCAAACAAGTTCTGATCTGAGACAGTATTTTTTTGCCTTCCAGCTGTCACACAGACAGGATTTGTGTTGATTTCTTCAGCTATTAAGTGAAAAGTCTGACTTGTGTGTCGTTTTATACTTTTAAAACTAATTTCAACATTCGATTTTATTCTAAAAACCTTAAAAATTCACTTTACACCTACAAACCTACTTTAGCTTCCAGAAAGGGAACACAGGTATTAGCTGCATTCATTCCTGTGGAATGTAACTAAAATCAGGAACAGCCTGACCCAAAACAATGCTAAAGAACCACTCCCTGACCCAAAACACAGAACCACTCCACACATTCGTAACATCCAGACTGGACTGTACTTCCCAGAATTTCCAGCTTGCTGGAGGCAGAGTTTGAAGTTTTGAAGCTTCTCTGCTAAAACTCTGAGTTTTATTTTATCTATACAAGCTAATCTTGATTAATGTCCCTGATGGCACCCCATAACTCTTTGTTTTTACAACAAAAACAAAGACAATCACAATCAATAAAGCTGTTATTTTTTGACTCCTGTTCTTTGGAAGCACTTTAAAATGAATATTTACCTGAAGTACCTATAAATAAATAGTATCCCGGTTGAATTTATTAGAAATTATGACAGAAATGTTGCCCAGACATCTGAAAAATTCTTAGAAACAAAAAGTTTCAGCCTGGTTTTACTGAAACTAGAGAGTGGCACATGGTATTTAAGGGGTTAATTGGTCTGTAAACATATAGTCTCTATAAAATAGCTGAAGTTAATGTTTAAGATAACCACTGAAGGACACTCCCAGCTTTCCTCCACTCGAATCCCAACACAGAAATAAGGCTGAGACAGCAAAAACTTTTAAAGAATAACCGGAAATAAACAAGATTTATCGGTTTTTCCTCAGGGCGTTTAACTCTCCTATCTAAAAGCAGGACTAATAACTATCCAGGCAACTTTTAGAAAGCGATTTCATTTAAAATGTAGAGTTATTTTTCCTGTTTAACCCGCTTTAGTTGTTTCTCCTGTTTTGGTAGAGAGTAGTGTAAAAAAACCCAAAGTTGTTGTGAAACCAAAATGTTATCAGAAACCCTCACATAATTTATTATGTTAATCAGTTTATGTAAACTTTTTATTTCAAAAAAGTTTACATAAACTTTTTTATGTAAAAAGTGTATGTAAACTTTTACATAAAAAAGTTTGTTACAATTAACATTGTAATTTTTACAATGTTAATTGTAAAAATTACAATGTTAATTTTTACAATTGACATATGTAAAAATTGACATATGTTAATTGTTATGTAGCAAAAATTAACATATGTCACAATAACCTAAGAGATGAAACCAAGAAATGCAACTATTATTGTCTGGAAGGGATGTAATGTTTGTCACATAAGAACAGGATTTTCAGAAGACTGAACAACTTTGAGCTGTTTCAAAAAGTTAAAGAAAATGACTGTATGAGTTTGGTTCAGAAAGTTGCATCTGAATGAACCAAATAACTTTTGGAATGATGAAAATAGGGATGTTTGTCCTCAAGATGCTAAGAGGGAAAAAACACAGCATTATGTTCACAAACCTGCAAACCTACCAAGCATGGTGATGATGATTTGGTCATATTTTGCAGCCATGGAAACCAAACTCGTTCCGGTCACTGAGTCGACCATGAATACCCCGATATACCAAAGTATTCTGGTGTCAACAACACCACAGAAACACAAAATCCTACCAAGTATTTTTGTCTAGTTTCTTGTACAAATATCTTAGTATACTTGTAATTAAACAAAAATTACTTACAAGCAAATTTTAGGCAAGATACATGAACTTGTAATACGTAAATAATTCCTTAATATTGATGGAAAAAAGTACTAGTTCCACTGGCAGATTTATTTTACTTATAACAAGACATTTTCCCCCTGTTATAAGTTAATTAATCTGCCAGTGGAACTAATACTTTTTCATCAATATTAGGTAAATTATTGACTTAAAACCAGCTCCTATTTCTTGCTTAAAAGTTACTGGTGACAATATTGCAGTTGGTCTAATGGAGAGATCTAACAGTAAGTGTAGTTTGTTGGCTGCTCTAAATAATCTTAGGCAAAATGTTTCGCATGATTAAATATTTCACAGGCTTATTATGTCAACTACAATGTAAATCTTTAACCAAACTATTTATTCCTGCTGTAAATGAGATTTACAGCAACTGAAGAGCCTCTAAGACAAGCTGTCCAACATAAAGCTGGTAGAAAGTTGTAAAAATATTCAGAGCATTAGAAAAGTTTTTCAATGTTTTATGGCGTCTTTGAAAGAACAGATGAAATCCTGAAATGTTTTTAGTCTCTTCTGTAGGAATGTTTTAGATTTTTTTGTCTTCCTCCACCCATTAAACTGGATTATTTAAGTTTAAGAGCCTGTTGCAGTTTAAAGGAACAGTTGGTTAAATAAAAGAATATAGATTAGATAAAACAAGTTTATACAGCAGTCAAGTTTTCTGTTTACTTTTGTTTTCTAATCTCAACTAAATATTAACTCGCCAATAAAATAAACCAACTTCTATTGTCTCAGATGACTTTTTCTCTTTTGTTTTACGTTACGTGATTTGATAATGCATATAATTAGTTTCATAATTCAACACATTCATTCATTTTATCCAAATGGGCAGCACAGAGAGTGTGTAAGGAGTGTTTCTGTGTGAGTGTTAGTTTGCTGATGATGCGTCTCACGTTTCCTCAGTGTCACATTTCACAGAGCTGCTCCTGATTATTGACTCGGGTCAATAAGGTCAGAACCAACCAGCAGCTGAACCCAGAAGTCCAATCACATGCAGAGATTATTTCTTCTGTTAGAGAAGCTAAAAATTTTAGAGTCATCAGTTTAACTTCTCAAAACAAAATTCTGAAATACTGGCTTTGGAAATTTTATTCCTATTTTGTTCATCTTAATTTGTAAAATGCATTCCACTTGTTAGAATAAGCCTCAAAGTGTTCATTAATTTAGATTTAGCCACACACATTCCTCAAACATTTGGTATTTAAGCAGTGCAAAATAAGAGAAATTATATTGTATAGGGACTTAGATTTTAAATTTACCATCTGAGGTTCTGATTTCATAATTGTTTGAGAAATCTTAATATTTTTCCTCCTTCTTTTCATGCGTATTGGTGGATAATATATCTTATCATCACAGGGCTGTCTTTCGTTATTGTACATTATTCATTATTTTCTACTTTGTACAAATGTTATTTATTTAACCTCTGTTTAATTTGGTCGTTTGTGAATTAAAATCTCTTAAAATCTGATGACTACATATTGTTTTGTACAATACCTATACTTCTAAAAATCAATTAAAAAGAAAAATGTAAAGCAAAGAACAGTTGTGTAATTGAGATTTTAAATTCTGTCGGTGTAAATGTTCAACGGTTCTGATGCTCAAATCCATCACAATTGTTTGTTTTTGATTACAAACTTTTAATTTGTAAAATTTTGGATAATTTCTTTCGATGGCTAAGATTGAATTTAATGAGATGGAAAAGAAAGCGCTCAGAAATTTTATCCAGTAAATGTAGCATAGATTTTTACAGAAGAGGATTGGGGCCACTGAAAAAACAAACAAAAAAATCTCACTTTTTTCTCAGAATTTGACTTTAATCTCAAAATCTCCTCTGAGATTAAAGTCAAAATTCAGAGTTTAAAGTCAGATTGTAAAATTATAGTCAGATTTTTTATTTAAAGTGACCCTAATTCTCTTCCACACACTTGTGCTCTTCTTATCCCACCTGTTGCTAATAGTTGTTTGTCATTTGACTGAAGGTTTTCATCATCATGTATCTTTTACCTAAAGAAAAATGAAATAATCTGCATAAAGGTTTCATCATAAAATAGGACAACATTCAGTTTTTGAAAGTTACATTGAACCAAAAAGTTAAAGATTCTCTTACAGTTTGCATGTTATTTTGCAATCACCACTTTCCTAACATAATGGTCAAAGGGCATGATTTTTTATTTTAGGAAGGTAACAATATTTTGTCAGCACTGCGGTTCAGATTCAGATGACACACATTAACCAATCAGTCTGATTCCTGCCCAGTTTTATCAACTGAGCTCAAAGTTCAGGTGTTGATAATAACATAAGAACTTGCTAACATCCCAGCAAAACAAGAGCACATGGTTATCCTGTCTGGACCTTGTCTGGGTCTGACGTGCTGATGTGAGGTGTGTGCTGAATCTGAGCGCTGGTTGGTTTCTGATGTGCGGGTGTGACATATAGCAACAGTGCAAGTGAGGTTGAGTTTGTCCTTTCAATAAAACGGGGTCATCAACAAACAGTGGCTGGACGCCACGTGCAGAACCGAGTCAGAACGGAGCTTTTTAGCTTCCGCAATACAAAAAGGTATTCTTGAAGGGATGCCTGACGGTGTTAAACTACTTCATGTTTAATAAGTTTTTAGATGGCAACGGATTCAGGAAAATCTGCGATAGTCCGGTCATGTTTTGATTAGTTTAACCCGGGCAGAAGTCTTTACAAGCTACATATCCGTACGGCAAATCAAAGGTCAGGACAAAACTGCAAACATTTCCTGCAAAAAACACGCGACAGCAATATAAATACGTGACCGACAGGTTTTCACTGTGGGTGAACATCAGAGTGGCTGTATCACCATCATGAGTACTTTTCATAATATTATGAATGAGATAATAACAATGTTTAAATGTGGAAGCACCTTATAAATCGAATCATTAGAAAATCAACAGGATCATTCCTTAAAGCTGCAGTATGTAACTTTTATTTCTCCCACACCTTCACCATGAGCTGCTATTGTCCTCTGAATAAACACACCACCTCCAACCAAAAACAACCAATCATAAACAGGGGGAAGGTCTTGGAGTTGTCAATCACCCTTGTGGACATGCTGCTAAATGTGCTAATGACGCAAAAGCAACTCATCATTACAGAAAAATTCTATATCTGCTGTCGTTGGTGGGTATGCTAATTATATTAAGCATTAGGCTTTGCTGTTGCAAAGAAGCTGCAGCACAGCAGAGAGCAAGGGAAAGGCAGGAGCAGCATATACACAATAGTGATTGACAGCAGTAAAACCTTCCTCCTGGTTCTGATTGGTTGTTTCTAGTTAGAACTGGGAGAAACTTTAAATCACAGTTAAAATGTATTCATTCATTCATTCATTCATTCATTCATTCATTCATTCATTCATTCATTATTCCAGCAGCTTGTTTCTAGAATCTATTTCCACAGGACTTGATGTGCTTACAAGACTAGATTTCAAAATGTGAAATAAAACCTTGACTAACGTACAGCAGGATGATTTTTTTTTTAACGGGTTTCCTGACAGGAGTGGGAGCTGCTTGTTACATCAGAGAAGATTTAGTAACAGAAACTCCCTAAATGATTTAGTTCTCCTGTTTTACTAACAGTTCTGTACAAAGTGACTGTCATGCTGACTTAAGTATTGTGATTATAGCAACACATCTGTTCTTGGGTTGTGATTAGGTGATAAAATAAATATATCATGAAATTAGGTGGAAGCAAATCAAAGTGACCTGATCCTGCAGGTGTCTGTTTGTTTATGTCAAAAGAACATTTTGTCTGTACTGAGAGAGAAACTGTGATCAATGATTTTCTCTCGGGTCAATACTGGAATCTTTTATTAATCTTTTTAATCTTTAAATCTTTAAAAAAGTTAATCTTTTTTATTTTTTAAATGTATTTTTACAGCAATTTAAAAGAAACGTAAACCCTCTTCAATTATTACCTTTAGGGAAATCTTAAAGTTATTTTAAAAAAACTCTAAATCTTACCAAGTATTTTTTGCCTAGTGCAAATATCTCCATACACTGAAAATGAGACAAAACTAACTTACAGGTAAATTTTTAGCAAGCTATAGAAGCATATTTCAAGTACTAGATGATTCCTTATTACTAATAAAAAAAATAAGTAGTTCCTTTATTTCACTTCTAACATGGGAAGATGTCTTATTATAAGAGAATGTGTCAGTGGAACTATTACTTTTTCATCATTAAGGAATCATCTTGCTAAAAAGTTACTTGTTAATTAGTTTTATTTTATTTCCAGTGTATTAAGATATTTGCACTAAAACTAGATCAAAAATAGAGTTTGTATTTTGTAACCTGGGGTTAAATACTAGAAATACTCTCTCTGTTTTTTATTATAAACAATTTAGTTACTGAATTATTCAGTAAGTAAGCCTTTTTCAGTTATAAAGCTTTAACAAAATTTCTTTTCACATCAATCTGAGACATAAGTTGGAAGCCAGGCTTCCTCTCGGTGCAGAAAGCATGGCGCTCACGTTTCCACGAATCAACAGTTTGTAGGGTCAAAGGTCGGAATGTTTCAGCGCATTTTATAGAAACTCCCAGAGCTGCATTTAAACGTTGCTGAGCGTTTTAAATTCTTCATGCCTCTCATGGGTGGACATGAACTGTTGCTGACACTAGGGGGCAGAATAGGTTCATGTTTAAATACCGGTTTGGAGCATTAATTACCGTCCTGTCCTGCCTTTTCAATGTCACGCTTTCAATTATGGACGACCTTTTTTGCCTTGCACGGCAGCGTTCGTGCATTTCGATGGAATTCCTAAAGCAGCTCCGGTAAATATATGTGACCTCAGAGCAGACGCTCAAAAATGAGGAATTACTTGGAGGCTGATGGAGCCCTTAACAAACACAAAGGGCATTCAAAAGGTCTTGGCTGCCTCCTTTTGGAGCTTTAAGCTGCCTGTAACATAACTGGGGACAGAATGAGTAAATAATTCAAGATATATGATCATATAGTTTTAAAATTTGGATTTTTTGTTTGCATATAGCAAAACAAAACAGAGACAAGCGCTTTAAAAATAATTTAAACAGTTCAGAGTTTTTTTTTAAACCTCAGCACAGACAAAGCATGCTATAAACACACAAAGGTGGCTTATTCCAAATGATTTTTTTATTAGCAGAGAAAATTATAAATCTGTAGAGAATTATTTAATTTAAGCATATCACTCAAAAGAGGTTTTGAAAGTACAAGGCTGAGGGGATGAAATACTTAAGAGAAACAATAAATTTGTTGTGACCAATCACAGCAACATTACATACATGGTATAAATAGACACAAATCTTTTTTTCTTTAATTTTAGGTAATTAAATTAGGATAAAGTTTTGCTGTTTTAGATTAATAAGGAATTATTTTTAGTTGTAAGTTAGGTTGACTTGGGTTGATGTTTCTTGCAGACAAGAGAAACCAGGATGAGGGAAAGAACTATTGCCAACTTAGCGACTCTGTTGATGTATTTAACAACTTTTTAAACTCCTCCAGTGACTTTTTCTTTGTTTTTTAAGCGAATAACTAGAAAAATATATTTTGGTAATCTAAACTGACCTAAAACAGGAGAAGGTTAGTCTAATTTAAAGCTGTAGTATGTAACGTTTTTGTAAAAAAGCGTTGAAACTGTTGTTGAAACTGTTATCATGACAGTTAGTATGAGACAGATAATCTGTGAAAAAGTAAAACTATCCAGCCTTCTCCCGGGGCTATCTTAAAACAACCAATCAGAACCAGGAGGAGGGTCTTAGTGCTGTTAATCACCTCTCAGTCTGGCGCTGCTCTGTGTGGTGATGCCAGGCTTCGCTTCTTTCTGATAGCATAGCCTGTCATGAATGCGCAGGCTTGTTAGATGGTCAGCAAAGATGGCGGATAAATGGTTTTCCTGTAACAGTAAGTTGTTTCTCTGCCATTAGCAAGAACATGAGGATGATTGGCAGCGTTAAGACCCGTCTCTTGCCTCTGATTGGTTGTTTTTGGTTCGGAGCTGTGCATTTCCTCAGACTGCAATAGTAGCTCATGGAGGAGATTGATCTGTTCACAGATTATCTATCTCATAACATGGTGACATTCTAACAAATACATCAAAAACATTTTTTTTAAATAAAAGTTACATACTGCACCATTAATGTCAAACAGTAAAAAAAAATTTATTGAATTTCTTGTATCTGTGTGTGCATATTTCTGGACAACACCACTGCATTTTCTATTGCAATAAAACTTTAGGTTTAATGTATTTGAGTTGGTACAAAACCTTCACTCTGACTAAGATGTTGTGATTTAGTTACACTGACTTCTATGAAAGCTGTAATCACAAAATAACTTCAGAGCCATTGCTCTTTATTAAAGAAACACTGGAACTGTGTTCGGATGAGGAGTTAAATCAATTCAACACTAAGGATCTTAAGAAGATTAAGTTACAATTTTTGATGCTGTGAATGCTACGCCATGCAAACACATATTGAGACATGGTGCACCGGCAGAATGCTAATTCATGCTAAAAGCAAGCTAAACATATGCTCTGTTTTGTGTCTGTAGCTGGACTATTAGATCAGTCACTGGAAATGAATCCAGTCAAGCTGAGAGACTCCGGTGCCAAACGATATCACTGCAGCATATGAATTAACGTTCGCCTCACTCATCAGAGCCATTTAGGACAGGAGTTATTATTTCACATCAATGTCCAGAGCTCAAGGTGCCCACATTGTTTCCCACTTTACAAAATTAGCAGACTGAATGTCTTCTGGAGTGTTTCATTATCATTCATTTGAGGCAAATAAGCAGACGCTGAGCCGATTATGCTGTGAGGGATCTTTTTCAGCTCATCAAAGGAGGACATTTGAAACATTTTCATTTAATGACAAAAAACGACTTGATATTTTCACTGCTTATATTCCCCCCAGATGATCATTTTTCTCCAACATATACCTCTTATTATTCCTTTAAATATTAGACTCTGCTTGAGTTGACTATTATTTACTTAGATTTGATCCTGATCCTATGTTATATTTTCATGTTCAACATTTCCCCTCACTTTGTTTGATTTTCTTAGAGTTTCAAGCCTTGAAAATGACATTTTGCATGTAGGCAGAAAGAACTTTTTCACACAGAAAACTTCAGAGAAGAAAAGATTTGGCTCAGTCTGGGTTTTGAATTTGCTATGCTACAATAAATCCTGCAGGTGAGGTGGGAGTGTTTGACAGGAGATTGAGCACACACTGAACCACTGAGAGCATCTGGTGGGAGCACAGAGCTGAAATCAAACATTATTATAAACTGAGAAATACGCAGTTCTGGGAGCTGGCTGCAACAACGACGCTTACAGTATTTAAGTTTTGGCCACAAATCACTAAGAAAAAGATATGATGTTCTTTCCAAAAATCAAAAATACAAATTGCAGAGATATAGGCACTGCATTGCAAATGCAGAACTAATTAATGTAAGCACAGACCAACTGGTGCACAACAGACTAGCGCTGCAGCTAGTGACTATTTTAGAAATTGATTGTGCTACTGATTTTTCTAATTGGATAAAAAAAAAAGGCACATTTTGCACAGCTTTCATTTAACCATTTAAGCATTTTATACATTAGAAATACTTTAAAAATATTTACATAAACAAATAGAATTCAATTCCTTCTTTAAATAAGAACATAAACATTTTACCGCCTAAAATTCTTTTAGTGAACACTTAATCATTTGTAGCAAAGGATGCATCTGCAGCTAAAAAATCCTTCTAACATCAACATGTGAAAAGTTCTGCTTCAGTTAACATCAATGCAGTGTTGGACTGATCTATTGATTATTTTTGGATTAACCAACTAATAATTGGATAGCAAAAGGTGCCTAATATAAGTTTTTTTCTTTCCAGAATTTGAAGTTAAAATTATTCCCCTTAAGGGGTTTTAGGTAGATCATATTTACAAATAAAGAAGATTTTTTTTTTACAAAATGTAGATGTTTTTGTACAGTTTTGGCTTAATTTCTGCTCTGACTGTGTTGTTCTTTCAGAAAATATTTACATACATCAGTTAACGATTAATCGATTACTAAATTAGTTGCTGATTTCAATAATCAATTCATCACAATTTATCCTGTTAATCATTTCAGACCTACAACAAACCCACCAACTGCTTACCAAAGACAATGCAGCAACCAGAGAGTGACAAAAATGGGACTATAGCAATGAATATATTGATTAGAAATCGACTTGATTTGAAATAATGAAACTCCTGGTAAACACAGCAGCAGCATTAGTACCTCCAAGTCACTTAATGAGGTATTCTGATTATTTTACATGGTGCAGAAACCGTAACAGTCACTGTTTACAGGATCTGGGTTTGCAGCTCTATATTACATTTTGTAACCCTGCTCGTCTGCAATCCAAAGGCCGAAGTTGATTATCTGTGAGCCAGTAAACACTCACACCACACGACTCACAAATACATTTAAAAATGTTGTGAGGCTCAGCCATGTGTGTGAAAGATTAATGATGATATATGTGCAGCACTCGGCTGGTGGATGCACAGGTTTGTTCTCCAGCTCATTTTGGCCAAGACAGAGATTGTATTCACTTCTCTGATAGTCAGTTTTGTGGAATTAATTGTTTTTATTGACCTCTAGACAGTAATCAGCTCAAACATTTTTTATCCTGCTTAGATCCTGATGAGAGCAAAGTAATGAGTAAATCTGTGGGTGGTTCTCTTTTTAGCAACTGTAGAGTGTTTGGGCTTCCAGAAGCTGTAAGAGAACCAACAATGTTTTATTTTTACCGGTGGTTTAATTTTCATAAACTCTTTCTTGTATGCAGCATTTCACAAAGTAGCTGTACCCCTTGAAATTTTAATGATTTTGTCACGTTACAACCACAAACTTCCACACATTTTCCTGGCATTTTCTCTGATAGATCAACGGAGTAGTTAATAAATGTATTACAAAACAAAAAGCTGAAAAGTGTGGCATGCACATGTGCTCATTTCCCTAAGAACAAACTTTATTGGAACAACTTTAGCTGCATCTCTTTTGGGTTATATCTCTGCCAGATTTGCAATTCGAGAAACTAAAATTATTGCCCCTATTCCATATTTTTGCTAAATAAAATCCCATTAAAACTCACTGATATTTGCAGATGTAAACTGACACAATGAGGCAAGGTAGCTGAGGTATGAATGCTTAGATTTGCAGCCTACAATAGGAGCGGATACATTTTCACAAATATTTTTGTCCAATGGTTCTTTAGGCGGCTTTTGTGTCAACTAATAGCATCTCTAAAGCGGACCCATTATGCTTCCTTGAACAGGTTAGGATAGGTTTATGGGTGAAACTAAACATGCTTATAACATTTTTGCACAAAATCAATCTTAGATCATGAGATTTTGGTCTTGTCAGATCTTCCTATTTCCAGCTCCTTTCAGAATGAGCGGTTTTAGGGCTTCTGTCACTTTAAATCCAATCAAGCTGCTGCTGGCCATGACCCAACTCAACATTTACAATTGCATGTGGAAATGGCTGCAAACAGATGTGCAATTATACAACCATACATCTTTGAAAAGCAAAAGTGGAGCCTAATGTACAACCAACAAGATTGCAGGAAGTGGTTTCTTAATAAGTCAACAGCAAAATACCTGTCTTTTTCAGGAGCCATTGTATTGCAAATACAGCTGTAAAACCAGCTGACCAAACATGTTGGAGCTCCACACCAAAAAACTTTTTGCCTAAAAAAACAGCTGAAGGTTTTTAAGTGCTTGGGTTGTTTTTAGAGGCAGCTTAGACCCAAATGCTTAAAAATAATTGTGCAAAATGTAAATTTTGTGTAATAGATCCCCTTTAAGCACTTGTTGAGATGAAACTTTCCCACAAAAGCTACAATTTTCTCATTATTCTTTTACCATATAGACCACACAGACTTGAGTTATTTTACAGCAGAACAACATAGTCTCAACAAGAGAGAGAAGCATCATCTTATCCAGAGATAAAAATGTCCCTGACTCAAAGTGTGGCATCTTCGGAGAAGATGAACTGTGTGTGTGTGTTTGAAGTGGCAGTGAATTCGTCCCTTGCAGCTGATGTCAATCCCTTAAACCAGGAGACGGTGTTAGAAAAGAGTCGCCACGGGCAGATCACTGAATAGCAGAGGCGCCTCTGCAGGGTTACGTTAGACAACTGAAGGCGAGGTCGCACCCCGACTCGTTCTTTCTTTAGCTCAAAAGAAGGCAGAAAGCTTGACTTTGATTTATACAGCTGCATAGAATAATGGCTCCTGGAAAACAGAGCAACATGAAACTTTCCTCTTTGTGTTTGGCTGTTTAAAAAGGAGCTGGGACAGTTTTACAAAAATTCAGCAAAATTACATAAGAGTGTGATTGGGTAATGTCCAATCTTTATCTTGCAGGATTAGCACAAGATCAAAATGTCTAAAAAGGAGGGCTCTGGGCAGAAAGTGTTTACATTAGAGAAAAAACTAATGAGTTTAGCAGAAACCTGCTAAACTTTAATGGAAACTTCTGTTCACCAGTCGACTACCTCCCCGTTCAAACTAATGACAGCAGAAGCCATGATCATTAGACATGTTACAGTCATCTTTACTGATAAATGTAACATTGTTTATATCATTTATTACAACAAGGTGAAACATCAGCTCAGCTTAATGGAGCTGAAAGTGGTAAAATCACAGTTTTATTTGTGGTGAAGGTGTGTTTTGACAGGCAGGATCATACAGAAAACTGAAATTGATGAACATACAGAGTTCAGCTGAGCTGTTTGCACTAAATACTGAATACACATCCCAGACACACCGTGTGTTTTCTAAATACATGTAAAGAAATTAGCATGCATTTGAATTTTGTGACATTAAAACTGGTTGGGACATAATTCGTGCAGTGACATGTCAGGCTCATGGCTGATGAGGTACAGGTTCCTGAACGCAATTTAATAACACTTGATTAATTCTGTAATGTACAACAATGATAGCAAATAAAATGGTGTCATTTGATACAATATGGAAAATATCAGGTGTCATGATTATTGGATATTTGTGTTTTTATTTATTTGCTGATTTGTCACTCTTGGTATTCCAAATACAGTCAACTCCTTTGTGTTAATATTGCTAGTGCTGCTGTACTTGAAGCACTTTTATATAATTACATTCTGACCTGAATTAAAATCTTCCCACAGCATAATGCGACCACCACCATGTTCTTGCTTCCAAGCAGTAGAAAGTTTTTATTGGAATTTACAGCTACTTTCATCTTCTAAGACGAATCAATACATAATAATAATAATAATAATAAAAAACAAATTAATCAGAAAAAAATGCACAAGTTATTCAGCTGAGAACTTGGAACACAGATGATCTTTAAAGACATGAATTTCAATAATTCTTCAGCTGCTGCAGTTATTTTCCCCTTTTGTTTAATACACGTTTTTATCAACACAAACAACACAATATCCTGTCAAGGTCAGGCACTGGAGTGAAAATCACTGTAAAGCAGGGAAAGGATGAAAACCCATTAGAAAGCCTGTACTATTGATCAAGCTGAAATCTGCGTCCTGGAAGGAAAACAGAAAGAAAATGGGGAAATTATTAAACTTTTGTGTAGCAAAAACATTTCAGGATAATCACACAGTTAAACAAAAGTTTGAGCAGATTGGCTAGAAGAAAGTTAAAGACTTCAACAATTCTCTAGTAGTTTAAATAAAATTTCATGTGTGTAGTTACATTTTGCATCCTCATTTGAACTATCAAAGATTTTTAAAACATGAATCCAAATTTTGTGGATTAACTTTTGATTTGGGTTTTTACACCTTTTGCATCTTTTTCCATAACCTCAGGTCATTTCTGGAAGCAGGGAGCCACATGTGAAGTCCAGTTTTTCTGTGTTTGGTGATTGTGTGTGACAGGAGGTCTTATGTAAAACAAGTTTATTGCTGCAGCCTCCAGGAGGTGGTTTGAGGGTGAGCATCCTAAATGTGGAGTGACAGAAGTAAAAAAGAAGAGGCTTCCTGTCCTTTGGCATCAGTCCCTGACATGTGTGCTGGCAGAGATTAATGTGTTGACTCTCTGCGTGGGTTAGCCACGAGGTTGGAGAGGAGCTTTTTTTACTGAAATATATTTAGGACATAAAAAGGTTGAAGTTTAGTTCAGGTTTTTTCTTGACATTTACTGCATATTTATATTTAATGTCAGTCAAATTCCTTGACCAAGAAAGCAGAGAAAGAGATGTTAAAATTATTTTATCACTGAATAAAATAAAAGATGCTGTTTAGATCTTAAAACAAGATTTGCTTTGTTATCGGCATCATTAATGCCCAGTTTAGCACCTTTATGTTTAAATGATTGATTCTGGGTCATAACTTGCATTGTGTCCATTGAGGACGTCTTCTTGATGATGTGCATGTACTTAATTTTTGAGGATAATTTCCTGGCCTACAGATTGTCCTGTATCAGCCTCAAACTCAGACAATAACTGAAGGTTTCACTCTATTTTTGTTCAATATATTTTTTATCCTGTATTTGTCAGAAAGTCTTTACCTGGAGGCAAATAAAGATTAAAACAACTTTGGACTACAAAGGAAACAATATAAAATGCCAAACATCCTGGAGCAGAGTATTTCCTCCATGTTCATTCATGTGCTAATTTGTTTCGCAGAAGATGCTGTCAGTCCACTTATCAGTAATTCTTAAGCTTTTGTTTTTATTTCCAACAAGAATATTTAATAAGAAAACTTAAATATTGCTCTTTTGCTTCATTCTTCAAGCAACCTTCGTTAATTCTAACAACCATCAGTCTTTCTCCTCAACCTCACCTTTCTCCACTTTATTTTTTTGCCTCTTTTATCCTTCCTGTCTGCTTCAGTACACCTCCTACTTTTAGTTTGCTTCTCCTGCTCTCCACCCATCACTTCCTGTCTTGCTTCTCCCCGTTGCCCTGAAGACCACCAGGATGAATAATGAATAAAAGAAACTTCTTTTCTCGGTTCCTCCAGGTACTCTTGTTTTTGTGTTTGGATGTGTATGTGTTCTCGTCTGATCTGCCCCCTCCACCGACACCGAGCCTGTGGACACAGAAAGTTCAACCTTTGACTTGAAACCTGAATAGTAATCAAGAAACAGACATGAGCTTTCCAAATCTACCACTGGTCAAGGCTGTCAAAACCTGTGAATGCATGCTTCAGAGGAGAACGAGTCTGTTGCATGACATGAATTTCTGTTCTTGTGCACTTCTGTTTGAAAAGTGAGATTTTAAATCTGATATCCAAGCAATAATTCAATTATGTGGCAAAATTCAATTGGACAAGATCTACACGAAATAATGAACCTCACTATCCACACATCCCTGCCATAGCAGGTGAAGCAGAACTCAGTATAAAAGGTGATTTACTCCTTGAACAGGTTAGGAGACACTTGTAAAAATATTTTCACTGCATTTTTTGCACAAACTTTTTCTTATATAATAAGATTATCTAAGGGCCTCTGTCACTTTAAATCCAAATAAGCTGCTTCTGGCCACGCCCCCCAACTCAACTGGCTGCAAACAAATGCACAATTATACAACACACGTTTAGAAAGCAGAAGTGGACCCTCCTGCATAGCAAACAAGAATGCAGCAAGTGGTTTCTGAATGGTAAGTCAACAACAAAACACTTGTCTTTTCCAGCAGCCATTGTACAAAGCATACAGCAGTAAAACCAGCTGACCAAATGTCCTGGAGTGCAACTGTTACCGTTGCTAGGTAACGATGCATTACCTAGCAACTGCCCATCAACATGACTGAACAATCAGGACGTTTTTGAAACGTTTAATTTTCCAGACACCAGAGAATATTATCTTATTGGCTGAGTGTTTTTTAAGCTGCTTTTAGAAGTGGTTGAGACCCAAATGGAAGTATAAAAACGAGTTCAGCACATGAGCGTGGTGGTCAGAAATAAACTGAACCAGATAGTATGGTTCAGTCCATTCAGCTGCAGATAAACTGAGCAGAGTGAAGGAAGGTTGTCCGTCTGCTGTGTGTTGTGAATCGAGCAGGAAGAGAGCCTTCATCATGGCAGGCTACAGTTCTACTTATTAACTTTATTTTATCCAAATTGCAGGACAGCATACATAAAGCTGCAGCACATGGAGCCTTTAGGTTCCACACTAATCTGATGCACAGAAACAATGAGAGGTAGGAACCAAAAAAGCACAAGGTGTTGCACTAAGAATTCAAATATATTTGAAACTTGTCTGAGAAATATTTGCAGCAAATATAATTGAAATTAAACATATACTAAAGGTTACAGATAATTACAATGTAAACAAATGTCTGTTCCAGCATCTTGACTGTTATCTTTGACATTCAGCTCATAATGAATTGCTAAAATATGTTTGAACTTGAGATCTTTTGAGATTGCCACTAAGCAAAGCAAAGTTTTGTTCAGTCAAATTAGCTAAAGTGAAACAGAAATAAAGTCTGCATTATTTTCTGCAGCGTAACTCCATACATCTGGGTGTGGCTCTCTGGATTCAGGAAACATGAATCAAGGCAACATGAAGCCTCCCAGAGCATCTGCTGATTTACAGTTCATCTAATCCTGTTCAGCTGATAACACAGAGGAGAGCAGGGCTCCAACACCGCCAGGGTTAAAGGTTCACTGTCCTCTGAGGGACTTTAAATGTTCCCATCACGGTCCTGGGAGGCAGCGTAAAAGGCTGCGGCTGCCTAAAGGTTCATGTTTTCCACACATCAGGTTCCCATCAGAGACAAAACTCCAGCACCACAAAGCTTCTGCTTGAAATGTTAATATTTTCCTTTAACTGTAAAATGGATAAACCTTCAGTTCCTGTAAAAAAGTACCTGGATAAATCTTCTGTAATTGAATCTCGACTGTAAAAGAGAAGTATAAACTGTATTTCCACACCCTCCATTTTCTTTGAGTAAGAAAGTCTAACTGTTAGAAAGATCAGAGATATTTTTCAGAAAATTTTTCTCTGAGATTCATAAAAATGCACATCTAGTTAAAATTTTAGACACAACTATGCTCAGAGACACACAGAGAGAACTAGGCTAAAAATGTTCAATTCGTTGTTTTTTCACCACAAATTTGTTAAAGTTATTGGATATTTTTATGCCCACAACTGAAAAACATGTAGATGAAGTTACTATTGTTTTTTTCCCTTCCTTTTACACTTAATGGGACTCTACTTAGATGTAAACAAAAAGAAATCTGCTACATGATTGGTAGTGCATTGCTGGTCATTTTTCTTTCAGCCCAGCTAAATAAAACTTGTTTACAGCCGAATGTTACACAATCTTTTGAAATAAGACTCCTTGTAAATGTAATTTTGGGTTCCAGTGTCATACAGAACTCCACCCAGAGAACAGATAATCAGATAAATAAAGTTTCTTGTAACAAAGATGAAAAGTGAGATTGTGTGGGTCTGGTCCTTGGGGGTGGCTACCGGGATCGTCTGTATGTTGATGTGATTGATCTCCGCCAGGGGGGGTAATACAGTGGTTTCTAGGGTATGGTCCCTTTGTGGGTGTCCTTGAAGGGGTCCGGGTTCCAGGGTGAGAACTTGACGGAGAGAGTTCTTTGTTGGAGATGTGGCGGCTGCGGTGGAGGGCGGACTGGTAAGTACTGGTGTGGCGGAGAAGAGGAGCGAACCGACTGCCAGCTGGGAAATCCAGGAACTGGTTTAAGGTTTATCTGAAGGTGAAGAAGGGACTCAGGCAATCAGTGGGTAACTATCCATGGCGTCATGAGGGAGGAAATCCAAAAAGCCAGGACTTGGGCTTCACAGGGAATCTTCCAAGGCATCACGAGGAAACACCATTACTGGCAAACACTCAGGTGTCGAAGTGCTGGCAGCCTGCTCCTCATACACTCCTGGATGATTTGATGATGGATCACAGGTGTGCTGACCTGAGTCACAGGTACGGCCTCCAAGGTGTGCAGCCTTTAGGCATCATCTAGTGCAGTGTTTCCCAACCCTGGTCCTCAAGGCACACTGTCCTATATGTTTTAGAGGTTTCCCTTCTTTAATGTGCCTGATTCAACTGATTGTAGTTCAACAAACGCCTGTGAATCAGTCATCAATTGAAATCAGCTGGACTGAAGCAAGGAAATACCTAAAACATGCAGGGCAGTAAGCCTTGAGGACCAGGGTTGGGAAACACTGATCTAGTGGATGAAAGGGGAAGCAGCAGGCAAACAGAAAAATCCCAACAAAGAGACCAAACCCCAGTTTGATAAATATCTACTAAAGAAAAAACATTTTATTTTTCTCTTTAGACTTCAAAACAAAGAAAGACAAACATTTTGAAATAAAGTGGATGGAGTCCATTTCAGGAACTACAGCTTTATGTATCTCTGTAGCTGCTTCTTTAGAAAACTAAATAAGAAACATTTAAAGGCTTTAAAATCAGACAAAAACTTTGCTCCAAGACCTAATCTGATTTTATTCATTATGTTCAAGGGTTGCACAAGATATGACGCAACTGATTAAATCAGAAATGTAAATCAGAGAAACTTCACAGAAGCAGCTGATGAGAGACTTCAAACTCTCCCATTTTAGAGATGAACTTCATCTTGTTGCCGTAGTTGAACAAAACAAACTAGTATTAAAGGTATTGAGTTTCAGCAGGGGCTTACCTTCTCCATAGTCCTGATAAGCTGCACAAACAACTCCTGAACCTGCCACGAAGACCGTACCGTTCATCCGTTTCAAGGTTGATATAATCTGTGAATCAATACAGCCTTAAGTCGCCTGAAAAACAAATATGTCACAGTGGACTTAGGTAATGATCAGGGCTGATTGGATGCCATCCCAGGCGAGGACATCATTGTTTTTCTAATGTGTATTGTACCGTTTGTATTCACTTAGCCTCACATGCACGGGGGTGTGTGTGCATGTGTGTGTGTGCATGTGAATATTAAGTTTTTCTCAATGTTCCTGTAGGGTCAGTTTCTGGTCTAAAAATGATCAGTGCTGCATGGGTTTGAATGGAAATCAGTGCGTAAGATTTAATTCAAATGATGAAAGAAAATAAAAAACAGGTGTACTGGATGGGTTTTCTGCAATGTGATGTATCTTCCATAATAGTGGAAGGAATAAAAAAGGAAAAAACACAATAAAATCAACAGGATTGTTTTGATCTTTTCTGTCTGACTGCTGGTGTTGAAGTTGTAAAAATAAGGAGGCAAAGTTGTGAAGAGTTTAAGAGCAGAGTTTGCCTGTTAAACAATATTATATGTTTTGTAAATCCCCAAAAGCATTGTTTAATCTATCATCTCAAAATAGAAAGTGTTTATCAGAGAACCACTCTAGAGTAACTCTGGAGGAGCTGCAGAGATCCATAACTCATGAAGGAGAATCTACTGACTGGATAACTTAGTTTAGCACCATAAAATATATTTTTTTAAGGAAGACAGCAAGAATAAAGCTCTTGTTGAAATGAAGCCAGAAGAAGTCCCATTTATTATTACAAACCACGTAGGGGAGTAAACAAGTGAAATTATAATTCCCTGAACAGCAGCTGAATCAGATTAAAAATAAATGATTGAACCGTAATGTTTGCACCATCTTCCTCTAGAAGTGAAAGTCTCTAATTTTACTCTGGATGTGATAATGATTGTTTAAAAAAAAAAAAAAAAAAAAAGCCAAGAAAGCAAACTTCTGGCATAACTAAAGTTTATGTCAGAACCAGAACCAAACATGTAGAAGCAGCATTCAGCTTCTATTCACCACAAATCTAGAACAAACTTCTGGAAAATTGCAAAACAGCCAAAACACTGAGTTTCTTTAAATCTAGACTAAAACCCCACCTCTACAGAATCGATTTTGTACCATGATAAATGAAACACAAACCAACATTTTGATGTGTAAATGACGACAGTCGGCAAAAGGTAATGTTTCAATTGTTGATCTTTGTGTTTTTATGATGCAAAGCACTTTGAACTACCTTGTTGCTGAAATGTTTTATACATATAAAACTGATTGGCTCCAGGTAGGTAGCAGTCTTCAGCACAAAGCAGGTAAGAAGCTACAAACAAAAAAGATCCTGGTGGCCAAAACTGTTCCTATGTAGAGATCCAAGGCCAGTGTGTGTTTATCAGTGTCTTCAGCATCTTGTATCAGTTTGATCACCTGCTGAGCTTCCTCATGTTGTTTGCCATCCCAGCGTGAGAGGAGGAACAAGTGTGAAGACTGAAAAGCTCAAACGGGGATCCTTCATACTGAAGAGCAGCGTTTACACATCTGCTTAGCAAAAGATGCATCTGGTTGATCTTTTCCACTCTTTAAAGACTTTATTGACACCTGAAATAGTTGGAAAATGCAAACTGTTACCAAGGTAACAGATGGGATGTGAGAAGTGAAGACATTGTGTGTTAGAGTAGAAATCAATGCTCTCCAACAAGAGCATAAAACTAAACATTTTGTCCTAAAAATGATGAAACAGAGTTTTATTAAGTTATCTGGAAGAATATCTTTGTTTTATTTCTCCTTCTGCCTCTGGCAACAAGCTGGAATCACGGTGTCCCCTCTCCGTTACCTCCTCAGTCCTTCCCAGATGGCAGATGAGCTGAGGTAATTAGCGTAATTTCAACTTGCAGGGGTTTTATGGAACAAGCATCCTAAAAATCTCTGCGGGAGATTGGTAATTTGATTTTGGACAGATTTAAACACATGCAGGTCAATAAATCTAGTCAGTCATCTGGACACTGAAGTGATTAGCTGCTGAAGGAGATGGGAAGTCTTCTCAGAGCTCTGTAGGTTTTGGGAAAATAATGCACAATGAATTCTAATTTTACCTGCAGACAAGTTTTTACTAACTGTGAACTGCGAGCAGGAAAGACATTGTATAGTCAATTATTTCCAGCTATTAAAAGATGAGAATAAATAAATAAATAAAACTGAGACACTTTGTGTTGGTCTAAAGTCTTTCAAGTTAGTGAGTTACATGCACATTGTTGTGAATCTACACCATAAAGAAATGCCTGAAGTGTTTCAATTTAAAGAAATCAAAGAATGACAGTTGTTTTACTGTTTTACTTGAAGCTAAATTTATATTATATACATACATATCGTGACGTAACCAGATCCTTTTGGTCGTATTTGAATTTAACTCTATGACAGTTTCTGACTTCAGGACAGGTGAAAAAAAGCAATTTATGATTTTCATTTCATCTGTTTGTGCTAATGAAAGGGCAACTGCTGACTCAATAAGTAATCAGATAAAAACATGACACAAAAAGCAGCTCATATATCCAGAGGCTTTTGATTCATTAGTTGGAAATAAGCCACCCTGAGGAATCTTCTGGATTCTTCATGAAACGTCACATATTCTAATGAACTCTTCAATTTAAAAGTTATTTGAAACAATTACGATTTTTCTTCATGAAAGAAATAAATATCTATAGAGAAAATACTGGTGCCAGTATTTAATATTTCAATCTATTTTAACCTGAGTTGGTTATGATATATTTACAACACTGTTTCAATCTACAACTGATGTAATCTGTAAGAGTGTTTCAATTTTATTTTTAGAAAGTGGCTTCTTTTTTATGGAAGAGGAATAGATCTACTTTTTTCTCAGGATTTTGATGCCTGATTTCAGAAGATTAAAATCAGAATTCTGAAATAAATAAATAAATAAACTTTTAGAAAAAAGTCTGAATTCTGAGGAAAAAGTCAGATTTTCTTTGTCTGTGGCCCTAATCCTCTTCTGCATTTTTTTTTAAAATAAAATGTTTGCTACTTTTTAAAAATACATTAAATAAATACCAATACATGTAATACCAACTTTTTTAGGTGAATCAATGTCTTTATTTTGTAAATTTTAAATATCTGAATAAATAACCAAGAGGAAGAATAAGTAATTTGCGACAAAGTTAAATTGTGAACAAAGGGCATGAAAAGCAATTAAGCTAATTTTGAGGCTAAATGTCATGTAATTTGCGAATTCAGTTTGCTTTTAAAATCATAAAGGCCTCTGATCACAAACAGCTGTAGGCATAAAGTGACATTTATCCTTTAAGCTGCTATCACATTTAATAAAAATAGATTTGTTCACCTCTGGTATTTGTAGACCTTTTGATTTGAAGATGTGTCTGTTTACTTACTGGTGTTTAAACTGACCGGTTTCTGAGCAAGTGAATGAAAAAATGTCTGTTTTTCTCTTCGACTTGTGATGGTAAAGAAAATGGCTGTATAAGAATTATTCCTGCTGATGTTCCTGTTCTTTTACAGCACAAAGAAACAGTTTTCTAATGTTTCAAAGATGAAATGAAAAATTCCTGGTTGGAGTTCATCAGTAGAATATGTCAACAAACTAATATTTCACAGATTTTTGTTGCTGCACGTTTCTGACCTGCTGACTTCAACACATCTTGTGAATTATCACGCAGAGTGAGACATCAGGGTCTTGAAGCATATAAAATAACAAGCTGACTGACTCATAACTAATATATTTCTGATTTTTAAAGGTCAGCATTAGTTCTCTTTAATTCTCGCTGGGTACCAAACTCTGAAATAATCTCAGCTTCACCCAATTCTTGCTCTCCACTAGGAGGAATGAAAACATTTACAGTTCTTGAATTACATTAGAAACATGGTCTTGTCTGTGCAGAGTTTAATTGGAGCTGCTGGTCGACCTTGAGGAGGCCAGGTTGTCTTCGCGCTCGCTGCTCCTGCAGACAGATTTGAGGGATGAAAAGCTGAAAAGCTCCTGTTTGCTGAGAGCAGACGTCAGGAAACAATAAGAATAGGTTATCTGCGGCTGTTGCTGGCTCTGAGGAGTGGTTTGCAGCTGCTTTAGCAAACATTAAAATCCTTGTTGGCATTTGGCTAGTTTGCTCTTAGAAGAAGCTCCAATCTTGTTTTGAGGAAGTTACAAAATGCCCTTGGATGCTGCAGGCCTGTAAGTATCAGCAGAGACAATGGAAAACAATCAGTCACTCGGGACCCGCTTTAGAAAACAAGCAGAGACTAATTAGTTTTGTAAAAGCAAGTCTTCATGTACTTACAGAGGCTTTTTGCAGGCGGGGTTAATCTCTGAGGAGAGGGTCTTAAGTCTCTTTGAGTGTGTGCTTCTACTGCTACCATCTTATTTCAATGTGGAGGGTTTGTCCATAAACTTTTGTGACTCTTTGCTGTTTAATTTCCTTTTAGTTAATCCCCCTCTTTAAGTTATCCTGAAAACTGGCTACGAACTGTATCACCATCTGATAAAACAAACTGCTTGAGAAACTTGCTCCATGTTGTATCAGTTCCTGACTTTCTCCCATTTTAGTTAGCATCATCACAGCTCCCCACAGGTCTTCCTACGCCTGGGATTCCCTTGGATACATGGAGAATATCGCTAAATACTACATGTTAGATAATGTTTAACATGTTTAACATACCAGCCTCCCTTAAGCTACTAGATGCAGTTAGTCAGCATGGCGTGCAGCGCTGCTCACTGCCTTGTCACCATCATATCACACTCATTTCAGACACTGCAGTGCTGAGTGGCATACTATGTATCAAAATAGTGTTTTAAAAAATAATAAAAGTTCTGCAACTCACAAAAAATATTCCTGCAAACACGAATTCCTCAGATCATATCAGTTGTCCTGTTGTTTTCTTTCTGCCAGCGTCTTTATGGTGGATGTTGTCATCTCTGAAGTAGTTTTTTTGTGACAGTCTTACTGCTGTGGGTTGAATGATGTGTTTACTTCAAACTTGCAACTTATTGGCAGAAAGCGACTCCACTCTTTGATGTTCTTCAGGAGGATCAACATGAAAACTGTGCTGCTGACCGTCTCCTCCCACTACACAGAGTTTGCTCTCATCTGGCCTCTCTGATTGGTTCTCAAGCAGCACTAAGCCACTTACTGAGGTACTACAAATTGTCCTAACTAATGCAAACATCTGACCTGATCTCATCTGCTTTCTTGCTTCTTGTTAGCCACTGGCAAAGAATATAGACCACCATGCTATCTTAAAGGAACATTTTGTTTATTTCTTATCTACTCTTGCTGCATATTTCATTCATATTAAATTCTTCTCATGTGTTGTATTTTTGCTCGGTATTCAACATTATTTCGTAAACATTGTTTAGTGTATGTTATTGTTTGGTATCAACATGGTTTCAGTTCTCTAATTTTATTGTTGTATAAAGAATGACTGCAATCGCAGCGCAATTATCTTAGAAAAGTAGGTGGAAAGTTATGATTCAAGCTTTGTATTGCACAGTAGTCAGATAAAGAAAAAGTTAAAACATGTGAGCAAATAGAATATGGTACATTGTGAATAAAATAGCTAAAATATTATCCATTTACATAAATAACTAAACATTCTTGATGGAATAAATCAAGGTAATGCCCCTCTGACTATGCAGTTAAATTTTTCAGAAAAATGTAACATTTGTACATTTGTGAAAATCACATAAGTGTTGAAGACTTGTATTTCCTGAGGGCAGCGTGAATCATGTTTGAGCCGATTAGACATCTGTCTATCAGACAGGATGGAGGGCATGCAGCCTCTTTAAGGCTCAGTCTCAAAGGTCAGAGAGTTCAGTGATGTGATCGCTCTGACAGGCCTTCAAATGATGTCTTCAGCTGTTACAGACACTTCATCGCAGAAACCATCTTTAGCTGATCATTGGTGCGTAAAGACTCAATCAGCTATATAATTGCTATTTCTGTCAGAAAGCATTCATTGAACTTTCACTATCAACCTTTGCTGTGTTGCTTTTTCAGCCACCTTTGAACTTTGCCAAGTCTTTCTCAATTAGTTGCATCATTCTCAACTGATTATTAACTAATATTAGTGGGAAATATAATGCATATCTTTGTGGTTTCCATAGGGTTTAACCAGGTGCATCGACTAAATGATCATCTGCATGTTTGACCACATCAATAAAAGCAGGAGTTTTGCTTTGGAGCATATAGTTGTACATCAATAGGAAAAGAGTTATGAAGCCATTTCAGATCATTATTCTGAATGCCTGCTTCTCTGTGGAAGAAGGCAAATTCAGACTTGCTTGTCTCAAGTCTAAGCTACCTATTACGTTTAAAATAATGAGAAAATAGATCCCAAATGATATTCAGAGAAATTAAATTACATAGTTATCTTAATTATTTAATCTCAAATAGCTTTTTTCTTTTTCCCCTGAAGTTTTCCTAAAATAATGTCCAAAATGAGTGAGGCACTGCCTCAAGAGGGCTATTTTACTATTTAATTCAGAGGAGCACATTCAAAATTGAGGTTAAGATTGTACTTATTAGTTCTTAGCCAATATATTGTCAGAAGAGCCAGTAATTTTAATTTGAGCACACCAGAAGATGTGTTTGTGTGCTTTAACATGTCAGACAGTAATTATATCTTCTTGCAGTCCCTGCACTCACAAAAACTAATTTCTGCTCCCTTTGAAAAGCTTCAAGATGCCTTCATTCCTAAGAAAATGTGTGAATTTGAAGCTGCCATCAACAGTTTATCTGGAGCTGGCCAAACTAGCAATAAAGTAGATAAGTGTCATAGTAACCAACAAATAAATGCTGAGAAAAACTTTAATCCAAATATCTGCTTAAAGTTGCCACCCCTGTCCAAGGAGCAAGGCACTTGATATTTTGTTTTATATTTTTATTATTCATAATTTTAATTTTTCTTTTTACTTCTCTTCTTTTGCTGTTTATATTGGAGTAAAAATGTGACTTTCTGAACTTTTCCTGCAGGGTTGATTTTGGTCTGTAAGTTTTTTGTGTTATTTTTCAGACATGTAGCACTGTGCACAACACTTTAATGCAATGTTTTGGATTTTTGATCAGTCTACTTCAGACAAATGTAATTTCACAAAAACTACAAAAGAAAACTTGTTATTCTTGCTTTTATCTGCATTAATTATGTAAATTCCTCTGATTCTTTAAAGACATTTCGGCAAGAAACTTTCGTGTTCTGTGCCTGCACTGATATTCATAATCAAAATAACAACTTATTATTAAATTTATTTATAGGTACCAGAATAAAATATTAAAAACATTTGCCAACCCTTGAAAGCCACATGTCATTTTCCATTCATTTCACTTCCACATTAATGAGACCAAGCAATGCAAAGTAAAGTCCCCCCAAAATACATTTATGTTTGTTGCTGTTCTCTGAAAAAATGTCTTGAATAATTTCGTAAGACAAAATACTGGGTATCTGGATAGTAACTGAAACAATAACATGGAAGCTCAACTTACGCTTGATCATCGTTGGTTTGTGAGGAAGAAACTATAACAGATGTTCAGATTGGTTTTCCACATCTGTCTCACTTTGACTCTGTTTCCATTAAAGCTGAAAACTGAAGTTTGTACTTCAAGGCCTTCACTGCTAATGACAATAATAACCAAGAAGAAATAGTAAATGGTGTCAAGATATTCTTATTGTCTAAGTTTTTTCCACCAATTCTTGCAAACTGCGTTTCTTTTTGTACAGAAAAGTAAAGTTTTAACATCCCAGCCCACATAGTTGCATTATGGTGCCAAGTAAAAAGCCCTACTGCCCTGATGGTGCAGTCATGCAGCAGTGAGTCCTCCAGTGAGCAGTAAATTACCTTCTCCCCTCTCTGTAACCATTCTGCATCCTGTTTTGCCCAGCAACATACTCTTTGGTTCGCTGCAATGTACAATATCAACTAGCTGCTCTTAAAGGAGCTTTAATGTGTCGTCTTGAGGGATGCTGAGCACAGTAATCGAACATTTGCTTGGAAGATGCTGATGCACTTTGTGACAGATATCAGGACAAAATGCGACTGCATGCATTTTGTTCAACTATATGCAAAATGGAAATAATAAATACTATAGTTAAAGGCATCTTTTATTGTTCTTCCTCCTAAACCCAGAATATGAGGTATGAAAACTTTTTCAGCCGTATAAATCACTGGGGCTTTTAATAAATCATCAAAGTGATAGATGTGGTTTATTTTTTACATAAAGAAGTTCTTTATTCAGTTACATCTGTTGTGAGATATGCAACTACACATGTTCAAATTCCTGCCGCTTAATTACTTCAGTGGGACTAATTTATAAATTTCCTCTATGCTCATATAATAAATTATAAATAAATTGTGTAGAAAGAAATTGTTTTATCTTGGAAATCTATATGTGACACAATATTTTTACTGCAAATTCTCTTAAGTTACTGTAAATATTAAGCATTTTAAATGTTTTTAAAATGCTTAATATTCAAGTTAAATTTTTTTCTGAATTTTGAACTTGCTTGATTTAACCAACAAACCTAAATATGGAAGGATTTAAGCTATTATTTCTTCCAATACTTTAAAATCTACAACAAGATAATCACCGTTAAATTTACGAAAGACCAAATTATCAGTGGATCACAACAGATCGATTATGTGCAAATAACTTGAAGTAAAAATCCCATAATTTTCCCAACACATAATTCAACTTCTTTATTTGTATCTAGAAATTCTGGGGGTGTACTTAGTATTTCACAAATGTTTAGGTTTTATTTTGTCCTTAGCATGGCTTTGATCACTTCAGGTTAGACTTGAATGATTTAAAACCTGGAAAAGATCAAATCATTTTGATGTTAGGTTTCTTAAACAAATACCTTATTTATTTACCACTTAAGCAGAAAACACAGCACTCATTACTGAATAATTAGTGTAATCCGTCAGAAAATCACATAATTGCCTCCCCAGTTGAAGAAGGTACTCTTCAGAGGAAAAAGAACATCTTTAATGGACTTCAGTGCATCACACTGCAGAGATGCTGTGTTATACCAACAGAACAATGCACTAAGCACAATTATTACTATAAACAAAGCTCAATACTCAGACAGCTTAATAGTTCTTACTTTAAGAGGTTATTCTGTCTGGAGTGCCTCTTCTCTAAGCCTTGTGCACAACAAGCTGATTCCTCTCTGCTTTTTTAATGCTGACAATCGTTTTCAGGATGTCACCGCTGAAAGCTATCTCTCCGTCCTCTTGTAAGGTATAGACATACCTAAAAGAAATGTTTATTCTAATTAATGAAACACATTTGCTCATGATCTCTATACAGATGGACTTTTGATTCATCTGGGTGCTTTAATTATAACATTTAAAGTACCATTTTTTTTTTTTATTGCGTTATGTTGCAAACTTTTCAATATTGCTTGCAACAGTTCTCAGAAGACTTTTATTCACGTAACTAAAAAAACCTGCTGTTGAGTTTTCACTTGAAATAGTTTTTTTTTTTACTTTAATTTTCCTCATCTGTTGTGGAAGACAGCAATATACTTTCTATGGGAGTAACAACTGATGAAGTGAACATTCTTCATTTAGAGAAATTGTACTAATAAACTAATAATAATAAGAAAACTAAATCAATCACGAATGGTTGTCTCAGAAAATAATCAGGATTCTTTTGCAAGATTCAAAATATTCAATAAACCAGTAAGTTAGACAAGAGTCTGAAGCTCCAAAAACCAGATCACCTTTGTTTTCAAGAGTACTTAAAAACAAATCCCCAATGGCTCTGCTCTGAGATGAAAAGCAACATTCCTCCTGTATTGTTTGACTGCAGGACACCGTTCTTCCTGTTGGATCTCCACACATTCAACAGTCATGCTGCAGTGTAATTGCCATTCAGCAAATATCTCTGCACGCTTTGGCTGCTGCATGCACGCTCGTAAACTCCCCCGCTCGGATGGTTGCTCAGAGACAGACAGGAGTATTACTCACCGTGCCGTTATAGCTCACGAATAAAGCCAAAGAGTAATAAAAGTGATCCCTAAAAATTTCATGTGAGCTGAGGCAGCTACTGACTGTGGGTGGTGAAGTGTGAGATGTGTGCGTGTGTGTGTGTAAGTTTGAAGTGTTACATTAAATTATTCTGGTCATTAAGCTGCATCAGCACCTGTGTGTCACGGCTTTCTGCCCCCCGACTGTTTGAGAGTGGGTTTTCTGTCTCTTCATGTTTTTATGGGAAAGCCTGCTTGTTTGTCGGAGGAGGTCTGTGTTTCAGGAGATGTTACAAACTTGTGTTTGCATGAGGAGGTGAATTATTTACTGCTTTTTAACAGTTAACACATATTTATTCAATACACTATCCTATGTTTCTGTGAATTTATTTGGATGCGTTTTTGGTTGTACACAGTTTTTAGCCTTGACCCCTGACCTTTTCTTTATGCATTCAGGTGAACGTGACAAGACTTTGTATTTCTTTGGACTCAATACTGTGACTACATGTTTTTCCACTTGACTTTATGCCAGTAAGACGCTTCATGTTTCATAAGCACCCTTCACACTTCGTGGAACCAATGGCAAAAATAAAAAATCTCATGTTCAGAAGTAATTTCTTAGTTTATATTTTACTTTGTTAAGATGACCTGAGTATTTAGGAACCTGCAATGAGTATTTTCTGCCTTCCTTTTTCACGGGATGAATAAGATTACATTCATAAGAGAATGTAATTTGATGGTCAGGGTTTCTATTTTTTCTGAAAGAATCAAACTTCCAACCTTTTAGTCTAGGTTTAGTTATTGTCTTATTATTGTTTTCCTTTAATACTGTAGGTGTTGCTCGTTTGTTGTGAATTTTTCATCATTATTTCTTTAATCCATCAATTTCTCAAAGGCTGCTGGTGAATAACAACCTGGCAGTGTGTAGCCAAGTTAATTAATGTGCATTATCAGGGTTTAAGAAACTATTGCTAATGTATCTCTAATATTTACAGAGCGTTTTATGTATATGCCAGACTGAATACCAGATGTTTTATTCTGACCAACTGCAGCACAGCTAAAAGGTTTGTTCAATAATAAATAAGACAAAAACAAATCACGTTCTATAACGTCTTGGGACAGTCTTTATCACATCGAATCTGTTTATCAATCAGACGCAGCATTTTCTGTAGAAATAGTTCAAGTTTTATTTAAAGATTTTGCTAAATAATGCTAAATGTATCAGTAGAAGACAACTGACCTTTCACCTCTCATCTTAGACAAGAGAACAACTCCAGCTGCTTTCTGCCCAAGCACTTTCTGTTTACACATTATACTTAAACACAGAAGCCACACATTTTAGTTGGTTAAACTACTTTCATTTAATTATTTGAATTCCTCTGTAGTCCTTTTGCAAGGGGAATCATTTCTTCACTTTCTTGTATTTCAGCACATTGTGATCATTTGGTAACATTCACAATACCTGAAATCACTTCTTGGCCATTTTTCCCCTTTGTTTCTTTTCATTACTTCATCCTTGTCTTTCCGTTCAACTGCTTCCATTATTCCACATTTCACCTTCAGGCACCTTACTGTCCTGCTGGCACTTGCACCAAATCTAGTTTGAGGTTTTATTGTCCTTGAAATTACGTTTGCAGCAGGGCATGCTGTGCTGTACAGACAATAAACAAAATTTACCAGAACATACAGGACACACACAGTGAAGTGAAGTCTGGAGAAAGTAAGAGACGAACTGACAGTGAGTGTTTAGTATTCATCTTATTTTATTCCTTTCTCCTTTTTCACTTAGTTGTTGGCTTTGGTGTGTTTAATATGGGGAGGCAAGAAGCCAATAGGCCAGTAGACTTAAAACTAAGATAATTTAATAAGTAACGATACAATAGAATTAAAATTTAAACTTTTGTGACAAAAAGAAGGTTGAAAACCAGTTACCTGAAGCATTGACTGACAGAACCAAGTGAATACTGGGATAAGAAACAGGTGAGATTTATCAACACAGTAGAAACAGCTGAGAGGGACAGAGTGCCTCATTTCCAGTGAGTGGTACTGCACCATTTCTGTAGATGCTATCGATCCATTGTCTTAGGTCTATACGACAATGGATCGATAACTGAACGTCCATTGTCCCTCAGTTGGACCTTCAGTTAAAGTACATTGGTTATGAGGACAAGTCCTCTGCACTTTTTCAAAAGGCATTTTTGGTCCCCTGCAGTCTTTAACTTTCCAAAATCAATGTCACGCTATATTAAATGGATACTAGTCAAGCACTGGGATCAAGACAAATAGAGCAGCTCCAGCATGTTTCCTTTTACACGTTACTGAGTCTTAATTAAAAGTTCAATTTTTTCATATTTAGGTCTTTGTTTTTAGGTGTAGGGTATATCAGGATACTGTTGTACAGGAATAGTGATACTCAGAAAGAGTGGTATCAAAACAAGAATCCACCTGAACAAAGAGCTAAACGAGAACCAGACAATCAAAACAAACCAGAAACTAAGATCTATAAATCTTGGCTGGGCTCTTTATGTGAGTAGGTTTCATTAAAAAAGAATGCTACAAGTAAAAAAACAAGAGGGGTTAAAAAAAGCTCCTTTTACTATTTTAGCAAAATGCTGTAGGTGGGCGAACATGACTTTTTGTGCAGCTGCTTTGACATGACAACAGGTCTAAAACTTATGTATTAATTAAAGTGGAAGTTTCTTGTGTTGGATCACTTCTTTTTAATTTTTCAATCATGCTCAGCTGCTAAATCTTTCCATTTCTCTTTTCCATCCTCGGTCTAAACTGGGGAAAACCTATTAGATCTTGCAAGGCATTCTTCAAATGCATACCCACACATGTGCCACACAATAGCATACTGGATGTGAACCATAAATCGCTGTCCCCATTATAGTTCTGCCAGTAGCTCTTCCATGCTGACTGCACAACGTCTTTATAGTGCGGTTTTGATGTATATGCGGGGCCAGGCCTGGCAGGCGGGGCCACTGACAGAATGAGGTTGGAAAATGAGCAAGAGGGGAATATGGTCGCGCAAGATGAAACTATAGAACTAGAAGAAGACGAATAGCATAGAGCAAATCATTAGATTTGAAAATCTGTTCTTTTGGGTTTAAAAACCAAAAATGGCGTAAAAGAACCACTAGAGATTTCTCAATATGTACAAAATGCAAATGTTCTGCATAACACAGTCGATCATAGTTGTCTTAAATGTTGTCCTTAGACTTTAGCTACTTTTTTATATTAATTTTCCATCTGTAAATCACAAAACGTGGGGTGATATTTATACATTCAGCAGAGCATATTTTGAGCCCAAACCCATGAAAAATCCATCAACCATCATTCTTATCACCACTTATCTTATTAGATGAATGTAATACTTGAATAAGGATGTCAAACTACCTCAGGATGTAATTATAGGATAAACAAACTGTTTCAAGAAAACCTGAGATCATCCCACTTCCCCATGCTGGAGATTTTAGTTTAACAGTAATAAATTAAATAAAGTTACCTTTAAAATTAATCATTTTAAAGGTAACTTTAAAATGAGACCCATCTAGACCCAACTTAGACTTCAATAAAATAAATCTGATTGTGTGTGTTGTTTTTGTCTCCTGCAAACTTTGCTTTAATTCTACTTCTTTCTTCTATCTAATCATAAGAAATCATAGTCAGACAGAGAGATGAGACAGGAAGAGCAGGTTTCCTGAAAAAAGTACTTATAGTTGAGACTATTCCTTATTTCAAAGCATGAAAGTTTTGAAGAATGAAATCTGAACATTTTGAGTAATTGGATAAGACCCAAAGTAAAATACTTATATTAATATTGCTTTACTTATAATAACACTTACACTTGTGGAAATACTTACAAGTAAAACAAGTAACTGTAACTTTGGTATCAAATAATTATAATAATAGATTATTCTTGGCTTCATTTCAGAAAACATCTGTAATAACTCACTTTATGATTATAATAAGAGTAACTAATAAGTTATGGTTATCAAAAAATTATAAATGAATGCTAAATCAGAGAAGCTAAAGAAGTTATAAATGTGATTTTGACATTGAACTTGAAATGGTGTAAAAGGTGTAACTGCAATTAAAGATCACTGATATATTGGAGGTAGATGGTAGGCGAAAGGTTAGGGGAAAGGAGGAACTAACAGGAGAGCAGAGATGACCAAACGCCTTATTTGGAAACAGGTTGTTGAACAACTTAAACTTTTCAAATAAAAGGTTGTGCAGGCAATGAACGTAGGAGGACCATTGAGCAACACTGGGTCAGTGGAACAGACATCAGGACATAATGTCTCTAAGACAAAGGTGGATCTGAGAGAATCTACCCAAGCAGTCAGCCAATGAAACAGGCACAGCAACAGTGCTAGCCAAAGCAAACCCACCAAAAGGGTGAATAAAACCTATAAAAGGTGGGTGCAAAAGAAGAACCTTTGGTTGGATCCTCCAGGCAGCTTCGAGCCAAGATCGAGATGGACAAAGAACTCTGCAGCTGAAGAAGAGCCGGGGCCACAGAGCCGAAGACTGTCCTGAGCCTGGGGACAAACCCCTCCGCCCCAACATGTGGCTTCAAATCGCGCTTCTCTCATCAGCTGGGTTCAGACCCCAAAGACAAAGACGAAGACCAAGGCAAAGATGAAGACCAAGGCAAAGGCAAAGAAGAAGAACTGGTGCCTTCCTTGCATGAGGTCGGCTTCTCTACATCTCAACGGACCAGAAAGATCGCGAGACAAGATGAATGGAGCTTCAGAGCTGCAAGACAAGAAGCTGAGGACCACTACACACATGAGGAAGTCACCCTGTCAATTGAGGAAATAATAAAAAAAAAAGAAAAATGAGAACACTGGAAAACGACCGAAAGGAAGAAAAATGAAGGTACAGAGATGATGAGTTTATGAGACAGGATAGTGGAAATAAGGCAAACAAGACAAGAAAGTTGGATATAAGTTGTGAGTTGTTGAAAGGTAAAACCCCCCCCAAAACTAGGGAGATACAATTTAAAGATATAAACATCTAAGAGGTGAAAAACAGGAGAAGAAAGGAGCATGTTTGAGTGGCAGGTGCAGCTTAGAGACTTTGAGAGAAAATGTGCCGGAGATAATGGGAGACGGGGGAGGCAGAGAGGTCAGGAGAGGACTCGGACTTGAGGTGGAATGATGAGAAACAAAAGAAAAGGCTGTTAAGTGAGAACAGATGCTGCAGTCAAAGTTATCTTGCACTAAAACAGAGTTGACAGGTTTCATCAAGAGGTTTTTCTCAGAGAGGTGAATCAGCTGAGGGGGCGGACCCCAGCAGGCGCCAATCTGGCCTGTTTCCTAACAGAAGGAAACATGTGATATCTCCGGTATTGTCATCATTTTGATAAACTTTCTCCCATTTTATATCCAGATTCCATGATTTATTCTTATTCACCCTTTATTTATGTTATGTTTAACTTTTTTTAAGCAGAGACAAGTTTTAAAATCAGGGAACATTTCCCAAACTGAAGAGATTCTCTGAACAAGGGGGTTTCCTGATCCTGCTAACATTATCGCTGAGTGTGTTTAAAATTAATTTATTTTAGTTTTCTCTGCGGTGTACTCTGTGCCAAAAGTGAAAAATATCTGCACATATGCACCAAACGTTTAGGTGTATAATCTGTCAAATTGACTGATGGCCTTCAGATTTTTCTGTCACTGTTTAAAAAAAACTTGTCAAAAATTTAAAATATCTGTCAATAAATGTACCGTACATATATACTGTAATTATGCTTAGTATTTTTTCTTGGTTGGTGTGCCTGAATGGTTGCCTTATATTCCCTGGCATTAGTGCTTGAGTTAAAGATTCAGATTAGTTTAACTTTAAAAGTAATTAACTTTAACCTTAGTTAAGGTTACTTTTAACTAAATTTAAAAGAAGCCAATCAAGAAATAGTCACTGTATGGAACAAATAATAAAAACGAATTAGTCTCAATGCAAGGCAGTGCATTGCAGATTAGGGTTGGAGTTTTCTTCTGCAAAGTTAGAAATAATACACTCACCTAGGAAAATACAGTAAGAATATTTCTTTATTTTCCAAACCTAAAAGTAACCATATGCCAAGAAAAATCTGTGATATTTCAGGTTTAAAACATACAGACTGAAGTTTCAGGTGGGAACATTGAACTTAAAACTCTTATTTTTTAACTATCCAGAAAACATTTACTTTACCACAGTGATAAAATGATTTATTGGAGAATCTCAGACGCTGACAGACAAAATCTTCGATCCATGTGGAGATTATTAAATATATTCCCCTTTTCTATTTCACCAGGGTTCATGACAATCAATTTGAATTATTTATAGCTTTCACCAGAGTAATACAGAAGAATGCAATTCAGTCTAAGCCTGTATAATGGCTGTGAATGTCCTCACACACCTCTCCATTAGTCCTGTGTAATGTGCACACTCCTGCCATGCTGCATTGATACACTAATCTGTGTTCTCCCAATAATAATAGGACTCCACACACCTAAAACATTACAGCTGACAAGTGATCGCTCGAGCACCTGCGATCAATGGACTCCTAAACTTTAGAATCAGAGCTGAATGCTAAATGAGGAGAATAAATTTCCCATCTGTGCAAGGACTGGAGTGCTGCTGTAAGCTGTTTCAAGACAGCAGTTGCTCTGGACTGTCTGCGTTGAGTCCAGATATAACTAAGGGGCCAGCATGTTGCAGAGGACAGCTATCAATTACCGAACAAGGCTGGATGACACTGCAGCCTCACTCTGTCCTGGAATATTCTGGCAAAAACGCAACAGGCAGACATGCCCAAAAACATGGCATTTCGAATACCTGACTAAAATTTCTATCTGGTATCATTATCATATGTTCAGTTCCCTGTGATGCAGAAATGGATTTTTTTTCCGCAAATTTTGAAGATAATTTATCTTTGGGGTTGAATTACTGCAGGCTCTTCAAACATTTTAATTTCAGTATCCTGAATGGTACATGGATGTTCCTGTTGATCCAAAACAATCAGGTCAGAGAAATCCAGAATCTGAAGTAGAAAATGAAGGCAAACAATGTGCCTATCCTAATGTTTTGTTTTGCCCATAGAGCCGTTCTAACCTGATCGAGGAAGCATAATAGGTCACCTTTAAGCTTATGTTTGCAGCGTTTTGTACTAATAAAGCCAACACCACAGCAGTCACAATTAAAAATCTGTTGCATATTAATCTATATACATGTTATTAAAATGTTGGAGTAAACATTTAAATGCCAAAACCTACAAGCAGTAATCATGCAACATTACAAACTTTCCATGCTGACAGTACCTCTTTATTCATTTGAGAAAGGAATCAAAATAAATGTCATGCAAACCTGCATGCTGTACATTTTCCATCCATACAGCCTAGAGATGCTAATACAGTGCGTCAGAAACGGTTCTGGGAGTTGATGTGAAGACAGCGGGAGGGCATGTTGTTCCTGATATGTTCTATATGCAGTTTGTCACAACATAAAAATATATGTACATCTCATTGCCTTTGCAAACATTCACTGAACATTCATCGCAGCATAAATAAGTAGATAATCCAAACTACCTTACCCAGAGGATACTCTGTCTTATTTCCTCTCACTGAAACCTTTATTGTCATGGTTTGCTCAGCCAAATAATCCGATGAGTCACTAAAACTGCTAAACTTTATAGTCCAGGTTATTCAAGAAGCTGAAAAAGATAAGTTCAATCCTTAAATTAATAATTATGCATCATTAATTAGTTGAATTACACACTAAAACTATAAAAATAGACAACTCTTACCCAAGATTCCTATATTTTACATCCCATTTCTGTGTAGCAATCACAAAAATACATACAAATAAAATGCAGCAATTCCTTTATTGATTCTAATGAATTAAACAAAGAGTTAAAAAGAAAAGTTTAAAACAGAGAACAAAAACTCAAACTATTCTGCACACTGAGGCTCTTAGCAGCATTAAGAGCTTAACTTATTCATACTTTCTATATGCTAATGTGTCAGGATAAGTGGGATGTCAGACATGCAAGAATGACTATGATGGGTGACTTTAAATGTTCTTTGTCACGATTCTTAATGTTTTAAAATAAAAAATAACGTTATCCATATGGAGGCAGTGACAACAAAACCAAACACTTATCACCTCCTCCTCTATGTTTCCTGCTGTTCCAGAAGCAACGCCGCCGTTTTTATGGAGTGCTGTGCCACTAGATTGCAAACATACATTTGTCACACGACGTCGAAGCTGTTTGATGCCGGAACTGAAGCAAAACAGAAATATAGCTGTAGTTTCCTGAGCTGTAGGGTCAGAGAGCTGCAATATGCAATATGTTGCGTCCCCTCTAACACAATAGGCTGTGGATCCAAAGATTCGACTGGCTGCCAGGATGCAGCACGCTGTAGAGAGGTTGTTTAGCTTCCACAAAACTATTTCTGACAGATTAAGTTGTGAGAGGATTTGGCTGGTTGCACAAGCATTTATAGAGACTAGAATGAGTTCTAGCAGTGTGTGGAGGGAGACATGGAGTAAGTGTGTTGGTGTGTTTGACCTCAGGTTGGAGATTAAGGTCACAGCCTTTCTGTCAGGCAGCGCAACATGAGTAATGTTTTGATGTGAACTTATTATCTCTGCCTTTATGGACAATCTGTGCCTGGAGATGGAGAGGAGGGCATTATTACCTGGACTGACTCGACTCTGGTCATGAACTAATTTTTTTACTAGGTCGATGTTGGATGTGGAGGAGTCGAGACCAGAGATACAAACTTCCTGTTTTTACTGCTACAATCAAGTAAGTTTTTTAAAATGTGTAAATCCAGAGGGTGAGAAGATGAAACACATCAGAAAACATTTCCAGTGCAAACATAAGGGTGTTTTTCTGTCTGTACAACACACAGATGGGACGGATGCTAAGGGAGTTAAATTCCCCTCCTCCACCTGTTGTCAACAATCACTCGGCCTACAGCTACAGCTAAGTTAGTCTATATTTATCTCTTCAGAGTTGTGTGGTTTGTCTATTTAACTTGTTACCAATGATGTGGGGGGACGTTCTGGTGAGGCACCGACTGAGTCAGATGTACAAATACATAAAATCCAAAATAGAAGTTTTTAATTCAGTTTTGATCGTAATTAATCATTTAATTGTCTTAAAAGTTGTTTTATCATCCTTAATGAATTTCTGTTAAACAATGATAGTAAGGAAAACAAACAAAGCTTAACATACGGTCAAATTTGATGTTTTTATAGGAGAGCTGGTCTCTCTTTTTAAAAAATTGAGTATGGTCTTACTTTTATTTGTATATAAAGTCAATGCGCCTGTTCTTTCCATCTCTGTCACTCTTCTAAAAATTATTGTTTGCCTTCATTTGTAAAAAAAATCTGGCTGCTTTAATGCAGCCAAGGGGGAGAGTTGTCCTGAGTCGGTTCTGTCCCGTATTTATTTCTTGTACTTATTTCTTGATTGTTTTCAGTCTTTCGATGTGCAGAAGAAGAGTGTTGCTCTTAATGCCTATGCGGCTCAGCACTGCCCCCTATCAGTGTGGCATGGTAATTTCTGCTTCACCCTGCACATTTTCATGGTGCATTAATGCCCGATCAAACAGACCAAAATGTCGCACATGCAGCAGTCACTAAAGATATAAATCAGAGTGTGGAGCACCGACATATATAGAACATGTTTAAACAATCATGTACACTGGCAATATAAAGAGAGACAGCGATGATGGCCAACATCTCTTACTTCATTCACTGTGTGTAGCACAGCGCCCCCAGAGGTGAGGTGAGACATAGCACTAACAATGTTATGAGAAAGATACAAATACAAATATATAATGTAAATATGAATTCTGAAAAAAAATTTATATGAATTAATTACAGAAAACAAAACTCTGAAAGGCAAAGCAGATAAATTCAAAGCCAAATAGCTAAATAAATAGTGAAATAAAAATGATTTAATAAATTATGTAAACTCCCACAAGCTCCAGGTATAGTTTTACTTTTACTACTAAATGTTAATGATAATGTCTGGACTGGACTACATTTTTTCCATCAAACCTTTGCTTTGCTTTCTTTCCTAAGTCGCTCTAACAGTTTTCCCCATGAAGAAACATATTTGCACACACATTGTGCAAACTTTGTTGCTTCTTTCTCCACTTTTGGAGAGCTAGCTCCATTTTATTCGAGTCCACCACTGAAGTTGACTTTTCAGCTGTATCCGCTGGTTTCTGTCTTATCAAATGATTGCAGATTCGGCTTCGGTTTTGATGACGAACAGTTGGCCTGAGGAAGTAGTAGATTCATAGACAAAACAAAATGAGCAAAGATGTATCATCCTGACTGTACAGCAACTCACACAATGACTGTGTATTTTCATTTGACGGTTCTCAAGCTGCTCCAGGTCGCCTCAAGCAGCTCCATTTGTCTCTAGTAAGCTTTTCAGTGGGGAACCAAATGAGAAATCTGGGTTTTACCCTGAGACCAAGCAGAGGACATTTAGCTTTGCCCAGGGCAGAAACAGCTTCATGAGAACTTATTATTACTTTCATCATCTAGAGAGTCATCACCGACAGTTTGCTTCCTTCCTTAGGTTTGTCTCCCACTGATTCAGCATGGTTGTGTGTGTATTCTTGATATAATCTGTTAAGTGATTGGCTTTTCAAAAGTTTTGAAACAGTTGAGTTATATTCCAATCCAGGAAACCAAATATTAATGTACAGCTTGGCAAGAAGGAGTATTAGCTTCACCGTTCCTCGCCAATTATTTTATTGTCTAAATAATCTTCTAGACAATTGAAAATTATCTTTTTTTAGTTTTTGAGGATTTAGGATATTGTCAGAGAGCAGTCATAGTGATCTTTAGGAGATGTGACCTTCCTCCCTTTGAATATTTAGTTCTTGTAATGAAGAGTTTCTTTTTGAGTTTTGGCTTCTTCCTTTCTGAATGGCCTTTCAGTCAGTGTCTGTACAGGACTTATTTCAGTGCAACTCTTGAGTCAGGTTCAGTCAGCATCTTCTCGTCTTCTGCATTTGTTTTGGGTTGATTCACATATTTTACACCAAAACACGTTAATATCTGGGATACAGAACGCCTCTTCTTCCTGAACAGTGTAATCTTAGTGTCTTGTTCTCACAATGCTGGCATTCATTTGCTAACATGAATAAACTTAATAATCCCAACTGATGTGAATTATGGAAAGTTAGTCAAATTTAATATCAGACAAGAGGTAAATAAAGGTTAGGTGTCTCTATAGATGAAGATTTAGCTGACTGGATAGGATTTAGATCATGTAAATCAGTTTTAAATGAAGTTTTGGAAAGAACAGAACACCTTTATTTAATAAAAAAGATAATAAATGCATTTTTTTATGTCAACAATAGTCTTATTTTAGTAAATGTGTTTCACTGAACTACACCTGAAAATTTACTTTTTTTGGTCACAAAGCTATAAATTCCCATAGCTGAAATCTTTATTTTCTTTGTAATAAACGGAAAGAACCATTTTTGATGCTTTTTGTCAAAGTTCCCATGTGACCAGTCCAAACCCTGATAAACTCAAGCAGCAAAAGATAACATAGTGATCACGTTTTTTCTCTTTTATATGGTACAGAAATGTTTTTGCACAAAATGTATTTCTCCTCTGTGTTCCTGGAGGTTGTTCTTTTCAGCAGACTCTTTCTGACCTTCCTCATCTTTGGCTTCATACACCTGCTAACTAAATCGCTGCACGCTGACTGCAGAGTTAATGGAGATCAGATGCCCTCTACACTTTTTCCTCCTCCTCACCAGAGCCCATGTACCTCATAAGGAAAAGCGTCGTAAGAAACTGTTCTGACATTTTAGACATTTGACTCTTCGGATTCTCGTTTATGTTGCCCTTAAGGTTGGAGTGTATGCAGACTTTTTTTTTTTAATCAAGGAAAATGTCTACTGTAGATGAATTTAGATTTTCAGCTCACATTTTGAAATTGAGGACAGTTGTTTTATGTTAAACTTAATGGTGAGATTGTTGCAGAAATGATTAATTTCTTTAAAATATGTGCAGCTGTCCACATGCTCCATGTTTTGGGTCAACAATTTCACTTTGGATCTCTAAATTTCTGTAAATGTAGCAGGAAAGAACTGTGCTTGTTTTCAAAAGACAAGAAAAATAAAAAAAGTTTATATATATATATATTTCATGGACAGTTTCTTGGACAGTTATTCCCCCTGGTTAGGAATATGTGCAGCTGGAACATTTTTTTTATTCCTTACATTTTTAAATCTGGACAGTTGTTATGAAGCATCAAATGGGATCAATCTAGTGTTTTTACAACTGGAAGGACCAAGGAGCATCACAAAAACTCAAATCATATCTAAACCATGAAGGAGACTTCATGGATGCAGAGCAGGACCAAAGAGAGAAGGAAGAAGTTCAAATCATCTCAAATCATGAGGCCAGCATCATATCCCCGACTCCAACGTCTTCCTGCCCAGCTCCTCTGCCTTCTCCCAGTGCTCACTGCAGAAATACACCGTTTAGTAAGAAACAACCAATCACAGCCAGGAGGAGGGAGTATCATGTACATGCTGTTCACACACTCTCCCTTGCTCTCTGCTACGCAACAGCTGGTCCACCACAATGGAGCCTGTCACGAATGCTAAGGCTAGTTGGCATAGCCACCACTAACTGCAGATAAACAATTTTCCTGTAAAATTACTTGTTTCTCCACCATTAACACATTGATTAGTACGTACACAAGCATGATTGACAGCGGTAAGACCCTAGTCCTGGCTCTGATTCCTTGTCTTTGACCGGGAGTGGTGCGTTTCTTCAGACAACAATAGTAGCTTAGAGAGGAGGTGGAGGAGATCGATGTTTTCACAGATTATCTGTCACAACATGGTGAAAATTTTAGCCATCGTGGAAAAAGCATTTTTGTAAACGTTACATACTCTAGCTTTAAAGGTTGCAATTTGATTTTTTTTTTCTGTTAGATTATGCTGTAGCAATTAAAGATTAATTTATTTAAAGGCTTTGTAATACATCTTTACCAGCTTTTTAATACATCTTACTGCTGCCAATAATAGAGGAGAAGGCTTTATGTTCTGAAGTGAAACTGCTAGCTTAGAAACTGTGGACACAAAAGGTAATCCTTTGCTTAACATTTGAAAAGGTTTTAAATAAACACGTTATTAAGACAGAATTAAGAGGTGGAGGACTTTATGAAGATTAATGCAATAAAAGCTTGTTTTTCCTTTTTGTTTTGTGCCCGCCCCTCACAGCCCGACACACCAGCCCTTCCAGTTAAACGCTCTCCCAGCCTCGGCCCACGCCTGCATTGCAGAGGCTGTCCGGACGCCGATTGATTTGTAGCCATTGAGGGAAAACTGATTCGTTACCAAGAGAACGGACGTCAGCAATCGCCCTCAGATTTTTAAGTGAGTAGTAAGACTTCTGAAGAAAGAGGCAGAGACAGCAAGAGAGGGCAAGACACAAGGTGAGGCATTTACAAAATGGAATACCTTCTCTTTGTAATTTTCTATGCAGCATAAAAAGGCAGCTTGTGCATCACGTCTGTTATCACCGCTCCTTTCCTTGTGGCATTTGAGAAACGACTCTGCAAAAAAAGAGGACCCCCGTGAATTCTAAGTAGCTGGGAGTAATACACAACCATTATGATTTTTGGGTTTTGCGTTATTTTTCTATCAAAGCTCAAGTTCCCGTGTTGCATTGTAAACAAGAACAAGGATAAAGCAAACCGATTGTGAGGGCTTCTGTTCTGCTGCTGGAGCCGTGTAAAGCTACAGAATGCAATCAGCGGTAAAAGCTTTATTTTCAAGGTAATGAACCCTCCTCAGGGTATGTGTGATTTATGCTCCCTATTCAAACCACTCTGAATCACCCAGAACCGCCTCTGATTCAGTTATGACCTTAGACTACCTATCTGCTCAACCTCCTACAAACAGAACAAAGATATTCTTTTGCTGCAACAGAAGCCAGCTCATATATTTTTGTTTTCTGTCAAATATGATCCAATTAGTTAATGAAATTGAGCCCTAAACGGATTGAAAGGCGTACTTCTCTCAAGAGTAGTTTAATTCATCTCCTGACTGTAAGGAAGTGTAAAAGCTCAATACATATATTTACAAAGCAAACCACACTTTCCTTTGATTGCCACTTATTCTACATTAAACAATAAAACCCAATTAGAGATGATTCAACTAATGGCATTTAAAGGGAAATATACCATGCCCTTTACTTGGTTAATATTTGGTTACAATATTTCCACAAATTCTAGTGCATTTTGAGTAGCACAAAGTGGTGAATATTTGCAAAATGGAAAGAAATATTTTTCAAAAATGTTCCAAATTTGCTTTTGTTTTAATGTCTTGTACTCCTAAATGAAATTTATTGCAACCAATTTTCTACTATTTATCCTTTTTCTTCCACTACTTTTTGTAACTCAATTTAAAATACAGTTTTCTGATGAATATGACAACATAAATAATAAGAGATTCAGTTTGCTGATGAACTCTGAGAATCAGGAATATTAGTTGTGAGGGAAACTAAACCTGAAAAAGAATACAGCACAAAAAGTCATCAATGTTACAAGTAAGAGATGAAAAAAAAAACACATTATATTAAGAAGTACACAGAAAAGTGAAAAAAATATAAATCAATTAATATACATAAAGAACAGAAATCTTAAAATTAAGGAAGTAACTGTATATGGAATACCAAGAGTCACAAATTTAAAAAATTGCATTAATACTTTTGCAAAGCGTCTTATTTCATATGTTTCAGCTGAGAAAGAAACATACTTATGGTTATAAATCCAGTGAGCTTTGTAACACTAGACGGGATTGAAGAAATGTGTTCAGAGAACTCATTCAGACAAACTGTCCCCGTTGGTTTTTATCCGATGAGCATAAAAAGGTGATGACAGTTTGCTGGATAAACGGAACTTATTAATCATTAGCATCATAACAATGATACAAAATCACACAAACATGAATGTTCTTTAAGAAAATCTTAAAGAACAGGATCATTGTGCCAAACAAGCAAAATGTTATAGCTCTACTACTTCATGGACTAAACTGTGAAAGGGATTTCAGAAGGTATTTAATGTGGAGTTATTACTTTCCTCAAATTAGAATGAACTCATTTTATCTTTCTACAGTGTGCAACATCTAAACTGCTATTTGAATTAACTCGGACTCATCTAGAAAAAAGTAATATGTCCAGTTGCATACTAAAATTTTATTATTGAAAAAAAAAAAAACTGGTTGCTTTCAATCAATAACATGCTGTGTGACTTTCTGATCACCTGTAGAAGTTGAGTTGTAAACAACAACATAACATAAAGCTACTATAAACACAAGATTGATCAAAAAAGACATTTTTATACTTGTCTTTTAGGTGAGCAGAGTATGTACCTGACAGAAAATGTGCCACTTTCAATAGCTTGCATCACCAACCATAGAGCTGTAAACTGTCAATGGAGTCCTTGATGAAAACTGATGTTCATATCATGTGTCTGGAGAGTGATAGCTCTGTTTGAAAGCAAGGAAACAGCCGGAAGTTGGCCAGACATGGGGCGTGTGTGTGAATGATGTATATGAACCAAAGCATCGAAAGCCTTTAGATATTGCAACATCAATATTCCTGCAGGATTCAGGTGTCTGCACCGAAACGGGGGAGATGAAAATAGAAAGGACTGGTTGTCTCCTGTGGACCTCAAAGTCCTGTCAGCATTGGGATTTCTACACTGAAATGATATTACAGATGAAAACTATCATATCAATTTAAGGTGCTCGTTTAGAAAATCAGTTGATAATATTCAAATGGTTTGAAACATCAACAAAATCTTAGTCAAATATTGGCGTTTTTTTTAAATAGTTTCAGAAGGAGGGCTGGATTAAAACTGTAAAGTGGCCCCTGGGTACTCAACCTGCATAAAAGCTTAAAGTGTCAGATATGAAATAGAATATAGCTAAAGCAAAGGTAAAATGTAATTTCCTTTTTCTTAATAATGATAATTCTCTAATGTGCTGGTGGTCATTTTAGAGCTGAAGCATTGCTAACATGATGTTGCAGTGTCTTGTACTTTTTTCCATGTTATTGTTTTGGATTTTTTAGTTTTGTTGCACATAAAATAATAAATATTTGCTGTTATTAGGACTAGTGGGCTTTTTAACCCATAAAAATGTGTTGATCTAAATCAGTGGACTTTTTATTTTTGTTTGTTGTCCTCCTTGAAGGTGAAACTGCTCCAGGCAAACAAAACAACAGGTTTTACTTTCAGTAATGTGCTCCTTTGGCCTTATATTGTTTGTTCACTAATATTCACTAACAAACCACTCAGGTCTTCAAAGAACAGAATGATTTAGAGTAAGGTTCAACATTTTTAGATTAGATGACCTTTAAAGGGAATTAATTTTAGGAACATCAAAGTAAAAGTAGCTGAAAACAGCACAAACTTTCAGACTTTCTAAAAATTTATGTTTAATTTTCCTTCCAGTTTATAATAGTGTGCTACTTTGTGTTGGTTTATCACAAAAAATCCCAATATAATATTGCAACATCAATATTGCAATATTGATACAGGCTTGGAGCAAATTTTGTGGCTTTAATGTCACAAACTGAAGAAAAGTTCCAGTTGTCTGAATATTTTAATCAGGCTCTCCATCTCCTTTCCATCTTTAGGGCCCCAACAGTCTGCTCTCAGAATGATAAAACATTTAAAAAGCGTAATTATTCATCCCTCTATTATTTCCGAACGTCTCTGTTAAAATTAGATTCTTCCAGACTGCGGACGCTTCATGTTTTACCTCAGGAGGGCGGATGCTGTCAAAGCAATGAGACATGAGCAGAGAAATATTCAATCCAAGGTTTTAGATGACTGCTAGTCAACCCTAAATGGTGAAAAATAAGACATGACTTTGCAGGATTGGAGCGATTAAAAAATTTAAGCAATTTTTTTTCTGGTGTGCTCCTTATATGTGAGCTGAAAGCTTAGTTACAATAATATTTTACTTTACACATGAAGTATCCATTTACACTCTGTTGATTGTTATAAATTGCATTGTTTGAGTTTGCCTCCAAGTTTACATGGTGAAAAGTCTTACTGGGTTCTTACAGTGATTTCAGAATCCAAGTAAAGTGAAAGTTGAAGTTATATTGTAAGACAGGGCCGATATAGGAATGCAAACCCGGGTTTATCCAATCACTGACTGCAGCTTTTCCAGTCAAGTTCCTGAGTAAACACCAGCAAACTCTTTCAGCCTCTGTTTGTGTTCCTTCCTCAGGCATTATATGCGTCAAACCTGCTGAAAAAGTGTGAAGAATGTTATTCGTGGCTGTGGGCAGCTCCAGGTTTGACACTAACTCGAAGACATTGCAGAGCGGCGCTCAGACATCAGCTGCAACTCTGTCAGCGTGAAACGGGAAAGAAAAATGGAAAAGCAGCGAGAGTCAGTCGCCAATTACAGGATTCTGACTCACAGCTGAGCCATTAATCAAAACTTTGAGCTCTGTCAGAGCTCAACATCAGAGCCCAAAGCAACAGGCCTCACTACAGATAGATGGATCCTCCGCAAAGATGAAAAGGTAGATATTTTGTGGAGAGGTAGAGAGATATATGGACAGACTGAGAGTAATGCAGCTGATGAGCAGCCATGACAGATTTGAGAAACTGGCCTCTTCCTCCTAATTAATGTCAAATATCCAGCTTGGCTCCATCTGCGGCCGCCGGCAGCCACTGTGCTAGCTTCAAAATTCCCAGCCACCGTCAAAATCCTGGTGACAAATCCTTCACCAACTGCAGTATGCTTTTCACTCCGTTGCGTATTGTTTATACTCGTTTAGTACAGTGTAACCCCTCAAATTCCAATGAGACAAACAAAGCATGCACTTATAAATTTTATTCAGTCTTTTAGTTTGTTTGGAGGAAATTAAACTTAAAATTTAACCAACTCAAACTTGTGAAACAAAACAAATCCTGACAATCTGCATGACGTAACATTAAATGTTTGAGTCAGAGCTTTCTGCAGCTGTGTTTCCCTTTACAATATAATAGCACAAATTGAAATTATGAAAATAAGTTTGCTTAATGGAAACATGGCAATTTAGAAAAGCCTCAAGTGCTTTGACAAAATATTTTTGCACAAGGATGAGGTTGTTTTCTTGCCGCACCAAAATCTGCATATTTTGTAACACTTTTTTCACAGCACACAAATCACACTCAACAACTGGATGTTGTTACAGTCTGGAAAAGACGAAGAAGACAACAGAAAGTGGTAAGTGGATGATGGTGTGGCATGTTTTTTAATTACTTATTGTGTAAACAAAGTTATTCACATGTTTTTAAAATTGCGATTCTTATTTAATAGAAGCACCGCAATAGGGAAATTGTGCTTTTTGTCGGGATATTAACAAAGTTTTGCACTCATTTGTGACAGAAACGCAGCTTGTGATTTACCTGGCAAGTTTTAAACCAGCAACATTTTTAAAAGCAGTATAACAGTGATAAAACATTTAACATTATCTTTCATCATGACTCCTGATTAAAATCATTGTTTCGTCTTAGGAAGGCACGTTGCGTTACAGCCACCACCATCTAAGGTTGAAGTACCAGAGTTCATGGAAATGATGAATTAATCAGCTATTCTGAGGACAGCCTTCTTTACTACTTTATAAATTACCTCTGATCGAAGATTAAATCCTTTTTTATCACTCTGCAGATCCAGGAGCTCCAGTAACCTCCCTTTCCAAAGTCAAAACCTGAACACGCAGCTCTGACCCGTTAGAATTCAGAATCTCTTGGGGAAAAGATGAGAACGTTAATCATGTAACTGTGGAGAGTCTGGGATAATTAAGCATGTGGTAAGGTGGAGAGCTCTGTCCGAATTATTTAAGATGCAGGATGTCCTTCCTCTCCTTTATCTCCTTTTCTTTCTGCGTTCGTGTTCTCCCTCTCATGGAAACACTGGCTGCTTTTACACACTCAGATAACTGCACAGCTTATTCATTAATTAAAGCAACTGCATTACATTTTCCGCTACAATTTGCTACTGAAACATCACAGTCACAAGAGAAGAGCATGGTAGTGTTGGAAATGAAAACCTCTCCTGCATGTCTATTAGGTTTTTGAGGCACAACAGTGGTGAGAAATTATGAATAATTCAGAACCTTCATTGTTCCACATTTCATTTGAGGTTGTTTGTCTCTGAATTGGCCTGTGATGGACTGACAACCTGTTCACTGTCATAGCTAATGACAGCTGGAGAGAAGCACCAGCTCCCTCCTGACCCTGGATGGACAAGCACGTTACTGTTCAGTCATTTTTTGTTATGAGACTAATAAGGATGTTGTTCCCCGAGTTTATTATTCATTCTGTAAGCTTCACCTCATTCTGTTATCATGTAACATGCCTACAGACAGCATTGTTACCAATGTAAACCAAGTATTAAGCTTACACACATAAAATGCCTGTTTAATCACGTATACACGGACACTCAAATTAACGAAGGCCCCTTGAACGCACCTCATTGCTTGTTGTTACCAAACGGGAGAAATACGAACAACTTCATAGCTGCACTTCACATTTCTTAACGACCGGGTCAGAAACTGGACTTAACTGTAGCTTCACCATAACACTTGATATTAGTCCTTTAAAAACTTACGTCCAATGTGAAGGAGGCGATGAGATGAAAAAAACTGTCGGTAAGAAAGCGCTTTACTTGCTTGTGTCACACTGAACATTGTCCGTATTGAACACTACTTCCGCTCCACTGAGTTCTGAACCAAATGCGTTAACTTAAGGAAGGTTACAAAACAATTTAAAATCTAATTATGCTTTTGTTGTCAAGCAGATACTAAATAAGGTAGAAACAGGTACTTGGAAATAGCAATATAATATGTAATAGGGTTAAAGCTGACCACGAGATGGTGGAAAAGTGCTTCCAACATAAGCCTTGGTGTGCCTATGTATTAAATATGCATCAACTGACCTTGGTGGGATACATCCACCACTTTGGTTGCAATTGGAAAGGAAATGCTTTAAGGTGACTTCATGACAACAATACAAGGGGCTAATCCATCACACATGACAGCAGTAGAAAAAATGTGATTGGTCCTTCTTGGGCCTGTTATCGTCTTGGACAATTGAGAACGAGTCAAAAAAGATGGATTTAAAATTTATTTTGTTGCCTAATTAAAAAAGTCAGATGACCATTTCCGTAAAACCAATATTAACAACAGTTAATATTGAAATTAAATTACATTGCAAGTTTATTTAGATATAATTTCTTTGCTGCCTGCAAAAATGAGACATTAACACTGAAAATGAGCTACAGTCTGTGATCATTATCTGATCTCCCTCTCAGATAAATAGCTCACTGTTGAATGTTTTACTGTCATAATGTTTGAATCCAGCTGTTCTGCTTTAATAAGCCGCTTCCATTACCCCTTGAAAAAAGACTGGGAGAACTAAATATCTAAAAAGTTCTTAAGCATTAATCCATTTGTTCTATGGTAATCTCTGTGAAACTGAATTCTTTTGAAAACTTACAAATATTGTTGCTTAGATTACAAATGTTTTTAGTCTGAGGTAGAAACATCTCACATGCCAGATAGCTTGTATTTGCTGTTACATCTTTGTTTGCTTTATTAAATGTGATGTATATAAAAAAAACATATTTTTGTAGAAGTGTGAAGTAATTTCAAGCTGCATATCGGATGTTGCACACAATTACTGACTGGAATAGTGACATCTGGTTGGCAGCAGTCATTAGCTGGTGTTGGGGCAGAGCTGCATTGATTCCATGAGTCTTTATTGGTCCCTAAGGGCAAAACAGGTTTGCTAAAGCAGCAACTAGATATGCTCAATAAAAAATATAAAAATAGTGCAGAGGAATGCGACATATGACAGACAAAAACATATACCAGAACAATCCTTCAGGTTACACTGGATTTCAGCTGCTTGCTGTAAAAGATCAGCGTTGGTTTGCTGAAATGGCCAGTGGAATCACTTAAACTTTGAACTTCTGCTTGAGACTATGGATAATTTAGTTTCATGGGTTCTGGGATTGCTCAGACTTCTCTCAAATATAATTTTCCTGTGTGGATAACTGAAATGGGCTGCTGCTTACTGGGAAAAATTTAATAGTTGTCTTCCCCAGGTAATACTAACATTGCTCAGAAAGGCCTAAAGGCTGGTAATAAACCTGGAGCAACATAAATTGGGATTTTCCTTGCAACTAGAAACAAATCAAGCTGTAAGCTTTGGAAAAATGGTTCCAGATTTTTCCTGGAAATACAAAGCTTTCTTATGAGGTATTGTTCTATCTGTTAATGCCACATAAATTTTTTTACACCCACTCTTTGGTCTCTTGTCTGTAACAGCTATGCCAAAAGTGATGATGTTTTTGAACATGTGATGCACCAAACAGATCCTGCAAGCTAAGCAGAAATCCTAGATACTGAAGGGAAATACTGCAAAGGAAAAAACATTTTTTTTTCTGTTTCCAGTGTGAGTGATGGATTTAATTAAAGTATCAACACTTACCCTGGTAAATTCATTATCTTCTTCTCTGCTTTTATGGCCCTGTTGTTGCAGACTCATTTCCATTTCCTGCACCAAAGGAAAAATTCAGAACAATTCAGCAGGGAGACATGTTTCTGTTTTAAATGTGATGTCCGCATCTTCAGTAGCCAGCTGATGGACATTTCTTAAATCATTTATTCACACTCTGGGCTGAAAAGTTGTTTTAGACTGAGAGAGATAGTCAGCATTAATTACATATCTTTGATGTCTATTTGACCCCTTAAAATGCCAAATTTCATATTAAAAAGCAATGAGTACAGACTTAACTGTACTCATTGTGTTTCTGCACTTATCTAATGCATCTAAAAATGAAAACTGTTTTTTTTTAAAAAGTTTTTTAACTCAACATAAGGTCACTTATCTTGATAAGACACATTGAGTTCTGGATTATCGATGTAGATTTTGTCATAACGGACACAGCAATCCTAAGTACTCCTAATTAATTAGTTACGCATTATGAGCCCTGAAAAGTGACTAATAAATAAATTTTTTTTTTTTACTTTGAAATCTTTGTACAATGTCAGATATGCAGGTTTAGATCTTAAAATGTCAAAAATCTGTAATCAAAAAGTGAATCTCTGTCTGAAAATTCCTTTTCTGCACTCCTGAGAGTTTTTACATCAGCAGCCGTTTAAATCAAACTCCAGTCCTCAAGGGCTACTGTCCCAAGTCCAGCACTTAATCAAATACTGTAACTGAATTACCTCCTCATACACTCAATACTGTATCACACCTGCAGTAGATAACTCCCTTAATGGCCTCAATTTGGACATGTGGGCCAAGACTGAAATGGGTTTTTCATGTCTTTGAACAATTTTGGAAAATCTTCACATTGATTCCTTTATCAGAAAAATCTTTTTCAGCTATTACACCTTGATTCATTTCTTTGGTCTGACTCTCACTAGCTTTTTTCTACATTGTTCAGTCACAATTTCTTATTGTTTATCCAAACTGATGATATTTGGAGACTTATCTATGGTAAGTAACCTACTTCAAATAAAACCAGAACCATCCATCTGAGATGCTGTAGTTAAAAACTTACATTTTCCTGCATTTACTTTAAAATAATTATTTGTGGACGCTGCTGGTGTTCACACTCAATTTCAGTTTGATGACATTATATGGAGCTTCAGTCAAAAATATTTTAGACCACACTTATTTTTAGATTTGTGTTCAAAGCCTTAAAATAAACTAAATGCTTTTTTTTTTTATCACAATAACATTTTTTCTTAAATCCAACATTTAACAGTCCATCCTTTTAACCACCAGCCATGATGTTGCATGAGCAAGTATCCATCTTTGTCACAAGACTCATCGTCAGTCATACATGCTATTTACATGCAAGCTGGTTGTATTTTTTTTTCTATAGGAACAAAAACTTTCTGTCTTGCTATTAGAAATACTTTGGACATTAACTGGAACTCTTCTTTGAAATAAACAGAAACAAACACTCCAGGCAACTTCGGTGTTAAATAAAAATAAAAACAAAAAAGAGAACATTGGAAATATGTTGGAGGATCAGTGGTGCTGTGGGCTCCATTGAAGCCTTCATAGCCTGAAGTGCATCATATTGTGAAACCTTTGAAATACATGTAGATTTTAAATAAAAATCTACTGGCCTCTTCTTGAAAACTGAATATGGCTTGTGTTTGTTTTTTTCAGCGGGATAATGATCCCAAAATATTAAACTCAGCCAGAAGAGAAAAAGATAAAGTTGGAGAGGGCCCAGGACTCTGATGAGGAGAGAGTATTCAGAGAGGAAAGGTACATTTCTCTGTATGATCCGGCTTTGTAAAATGTTTTATGGGGAAACTAAGTGCAATCCTGTTGGCAGAAGTGGCTTGTATATGGATGCCAGAAGGTGAGTCACAGCTGATTTAGTTAAATTAACTCAAATCAAGGTTTAAGATTTCAAACTTAGGACGTTTTTCCAGACGCTGTTAATAAAACCTTCTTACCATACAGACAAAACTTCATGCACTTTATGTTGATTTATCCCATCACCATCAACTCCTCCCTTTGGGTATTGGTTAATTATGGCACTTTGTAAAAATACTTCAGTCTGAGCCCTTTAATGCTTTCACTGCACCAAGTGAAGCTCACTCCTGGACTTCAGAAAAGCAAACAAAGAAAATTACTAATATCTTCACTCCTATATTCCTGCTGTGCAACACTCAGGAGTGAATTAACCATAATAGTCCACCAGAGCTCCTTCATGTAAAAAGGCCTCCCCACAGTGTCCAATGAAAATCAATTTACCCACAGCTTGATGGATTCTCAAAGGTCTCTGCAGAGAGCTGGACGGAGCACATTTATCTCCCACTGAGACGCGATATGAAAGCCAATAACTTATTCCCCCTGCATGAATTAGTAAACATTGTATTCTATACAGGGGACTCTGACTGCTGTGTTGTGAAGCTGCAACATTTGATGGTTGCAGAGGGGTTCTGGATTTAACCTGTGATCCTGAAGAAAACAAATCAAGGAAGAAAAAAGATGATTTGACTAGGAATCCTAGGTTAATTAAAAAATCCATCTTGACTAGTGAGGAAAGTTATTCTACTTGATGCACAAAAAAAAAAAATCTGTGAATAAATTACATCATACCTAAAGCATGGGTCATTCATTCATATCGATAGGGAGCAACTAAATCCATCATCCTGAACATGAAAGAACCAAACGGCACATTTTCATCATGTTTTCCAGCCTTTGAAGAATGTTTTGAATGTGAGTTTTTACCTGGAAGTGATTTGTTCCTCCTTATCTGCACACACTTTTGCAACATAAAGTTAATGAGTAAAAAGTTGGAATATTGGAAATCCTTTCAAAAACATTTTCTGCATTAAACATCCAGCAATGAGATGTCAGATGTGATTTTTGTGGGACCCAGTTTACACGACTTTTCTATGAAGCTACAGTGTGTCTTTAAAAAGATATGTAGAACTGCAATGGGGGCCAGTCTGGGGGCCACAGCAATCCAAAACCTTTTGTGTCTGTTCCCCTGGTGATGCTTCTTATCATATTTCATTATAATAAATGGCCTGAAGGCAGACCAGCTCCAAATCACAGTGTCTCCAACCGTATGTCCTGTTAGATGGAAATGTTGGGACCTTTTTATAAGAACTAGGTCATCAAATATGAGGGAATTCAATTTTAAAGTAATTTGAATCAATTGTGTGTGAAGATGCACATTTGCCAACTTTTTATTCTAGTTTATGCCAGCTGACTTATTCAAAACACTACTTTTACTTGTTGGTCTCATTGCAAATTAAATAATCTTCCAATCATTGTTGGTTAACTAATAATGCTTTAGCTCACTAAAATAATAATAATAATAATAATAAAAATCATTTTCTGTAAATTAATAATAAAATATCTTATTTGCTTCAGTGTGTTGAAATAAGAAAAACTTACAAAATATGACCGATTAAACTAAACATTTACTGTTGCTAATTTTTTCAAGCAGAGGTTTTTTCTTTTACTTGTAATCAAATTTACAAAAAGAAAACTTAAAGACCTCACAGATTATTTAATACTTGTTGTTTCAAGTAACAGGTTTTTTTTAGATAATCACTCAATGTTCTGTTTCTAAATGATTAATTTTTCAAATGAGGATTTTTATAATAAGATAGGCACTTCTGAGTTTCAAACTTTTAGTTTCACATCGCCTGAAGGGTCTTTGTTTAAATTAGACAAGAATATTTAATGTTTTTAATTTCAAAGGGGAATTACTAACTGAAAAATGTTGAACAAAGTCTACTCACTAATAAAGTTGGCTTGTTTCTGTTTCGAGTTATTTTTCTTTTTAATAAACACAGCCTAGTCTGTTGGCATTTGTTCAGTTCAATTCAAAAGTACTTTATTTATTGCAAAGGGAAATTAAATGTTATTGTCATTGAAATATTTTCAAGGAGTTGTGGATGGAGAAGCTGCTGGAAGGAAGGATCTCCAGTAGAAGTCAGTGTTGAAATAAATCTGAAAAGGCCTCTGACTGAAGACTGCTGCTCTATGATCATGACAATCTTCCATCAGAATTGCCTGAGTGCCAAGGAGAAACCTAACAGATTGACTGCTCAGTTTCTGGGCACCAGAGACAAAATTATCCTTTTTAAAATCTGTTTTAGACGCACTTTAAAAGGCTGTTGTTAGTTCATAAATCACTGAACAGCTTAGCACCATAATACATTAAAGATTTGTTGTCGTATCAACCTCCCAGACCACTCAGGTTTCCTGGTTCTGGTCTGCCAGAACCAAACATGGAGAAGCAGCATTCAGCTTATGCACCACAAACTTCCAGAAAAATGCAAAACAGCTGAAACACTGAGTTCTTATAAATCAAGATAAAAAACGCACCTGTTTATCAATCAATCAAATTTTACTTGTACAGCACATTTCAGCAACAAAGCAGTTTAAAGTGCTTTACATCATAAAAGCACAAAAATCAACAATTGAAACATTACATTTTATTAAATGTAATATTTGTTACTGTTTTTCCAAATTGCTGACTGGTATTTTTTATGACTTTGCATTTTTATGTTTTTATGATGTAAAGCATCATAAACTGCATTGTTGCTGAAATGTGCTATACAAATAAACTTCATTGATTGATTGAAATTTTATGACAGGACTAGATGCATAAAATATATTTTCTCTGAACTTTTAGCAGCAGTTTAAAAACCTTTTCAGAGTCTGTTGGATGACGTGGCACGAGCTAATGTTGGAAAATCGTTCCTCCAAGGTGAGGTGTAAAGGAGAGTATCATTTACATGTCAGGAGTAAATCCAGACTGCAGAGGGAAAGTGACTCTCCTCTCTGCAACCCGACAGACCCTCTGGGTGAGTGTCGTCTGGACCTCAACCCTGTAATGCATATTTATATTGTTAGAACATCAGAATGGGCAGAGTGGCGTAATGACCACACTCATTAATGACACCATCAGTGTTGCAGAGTCTTCATAAGCATTAGTGCCTGGCCTGAGGCAGTCAGCTTCCTGTTTCCATCCAAATATTTTGTTATTCTCCGCACACTTTCCATCCCAGCAACAAGGCTCAGGCGGCCAGGTTTGGCATTATGGCCACGTACTGCAGCTGAAAGGAGAGAGCATAAACATCAGCTCCATATGATTGATGAGCAGAATCAAGCAGCTGTTGCTATGTCACCATATCATAGCAGCACATCAGTGGGAGGGGAGAGCATCCAGGCTGACCAATGACTAAGAGGGAAAACTGCAAGACAAATAAAATTGCAAATGCACTTGTGAAAAAACAGTCCCAGGACATCAGTTCTGCAGAGGACGCGAGGACAACACCCTCGTAAAATACACAGTAAAAGGCTAAGAACTAAAAGGGAACGGCAATGAGAGAGAAAGGAAGCAGCTGGAGGAGGATTTGGGAGGGAACTGTTTTGGCTGCTTAGAGTTCACACTAATTAGAAAGGCTGGAAATGAATAAAGCAAGTTAGGGAGCTGGCATGAGTTCAGATGATCAGTCCACACACACAGCTCTGCTCCAAGACACTCGGAAGATACGAGAATGATACGAATTAAGACATTTAATTTTCCTTTGGGAAGAATTAAGTATTTTGGAACTGAATTGAATTTGATTCTCTGTGTGAATCTAGAAGGCTGCACAGAACTGGAGAGGCATTAAAACTTTTGGCTGTTTAACTAAAGCTGTTCAAAAACATTAAAAAACCAGATGTCGACATGTGGCAAAAACGACAATAAACCATAATTTTTTTGGGTCAATTTCTGCTGTTGTACTTTTACTTCATTGTTTTATACCCACAAATGTGGCATTTGACATAATATCAAGATGAATGGCTTTTTTAAAGGTAAAAACATAGTTTTGCCTCCAACACATTTCAACAAAGACATGATTTTGGAGATTCATAAAACTTGGGGGAAAATATTCTATAGACTGAGAAGAACATTTTGGGTACGATCATCATATTACATCTGGTGTAAAACACACAGCATTTCAGAAGATAACTACAATCAAACATAGTGGGGTTACTGTGCTCATCTGGGACTTTGCTGGTTCAACTGTATAATGTATAATGAGGAGTCAACATTGGTACTATAGAAGCAAAAATATGCCCATGCAAAGCAAAGAAAATGTAAACTTTTCCTATTTGTCGCTTGCTGCCTCCAGGCAGATGTTGGTAGAGGAAAGTAAGAGTGGTTGTCCACAAACAAACGCCTGAATGACTTTGTGATGTGATGGTGTGTGCACATTGTTCACATGTTTAGAAACTTAATAGCAGTGGAGCTAATGGCCATATTGATTGCATTTCAATTGCGGAGCCAGAAGCCTTACAAATTAGACATTATTAGCAGATCTATTTATCATCCAGGAGGCGTACACTGTCAGGTTGGAGATGTCTAAACAACACATCACATTGGCTTAATTCAATAAAAATCAATTGCAGATGCGGTGGAGGTCTGTTCATGAACACACAAGAGAATTGGTTTTATGAATTCCCATCTGGTGCTTCTAGAGCTATAATTAAGTTGAGGTCAAATAAGAGCCCTTATAGAGTTTTTCACTGCGAAAATTAAAGTGCCTGAAATAAGATTCTCCTCAGTAACAAAAGTAGACACAAATACAAAGCCTACCTTACAGTTTAGATTTTGCTTTGAAATTTCAGACAAAGGAACAACATCACTATACAGGGAGCTGGACCATTCCCAGAGCAGTGTGGGAAGACTTCTGAAGATTTATGATTAAAATTTTTATTTCACTTACTTTTTCAAAGTCTTTTATTTTGTGTAACTAGTGATTATTTGCAATATTATACAGGTAATGGAGAGAGAGAAAAGGGGGAAGACATGCAGCATAGGATTCAAACCCTGGAAGGCTGAATCAAGGACTTTCCATATTTGAGGCATTCGCTCTAAAGGTGCCCTGTTTAGTCCACTTTATTCGAACTTTAGTAGAAGGTTTGGTTCATTTGCAGAGGTGTGAATACATAATCAAATTACAATTCCAGGACCAAAAAAAGCGAACTCTTGTCCGCCTACAACTAGGTCTCGGTTTGGTTGAAGTAAACTCTGGTGCGGTTCAAATGCATATGTCAATGCCAAGCAGACCTGAGAGCAGGAAGTCGACTGTAATGCAGAGCATTCTGGGTAAATACATCCAAAACAATCACAAGAGTCTAGCGCTAGCGGGAGAAATGACTTGTGGTCTTTTACCAAAGACAAAAGAGAAATCCTATAGCTAAAATATGATGTTCCCCCAATTTTTTTTTACATTTTGTGAAGAAGGAAGTTATGCTTGGTGTCTTCTTCAGAGGTTTTTGTGTAATTATAAACAAAAACAAGTTTTTCAAATGCAGTTCAGTGTGAAAATGAACTGCAGCAGCTGAAAAAGCAATTCGGCAATTTTGGTCCCCAGTCGAACCAAGTCTACCAAACTATCAGCTGTGAAAACACCCTAACTCTACAGTATATGCTCCCCATGTGATACCTATTTTAATTTAATTGAGAAGGTTGTTCAAATATGTGCTGGTTAGTTTTTCTAAGGTAAGGCGATTGTTAGCATTTTCCTTGCCAGCTCAGGAGCAAGACAAAAGCAGACGTCATGCACTGAACTCTTCTTCATGGTCCCCTAATATCTTATAAGACAAGCTGTCATTTGCTTAAGGACATTTCAGAAAACAGCTCGACTCTGTTTGAACAGCATTTTTAAGACAAGCTTTGAATCATCACTGTGCCCTTCGAGTACAGTTGTCTCAGTTAGCCAAGCACTTATCTCTGCTGCTCATAGGGTTTTCAACCAATAATCTGTTTAATTTTAGGAGATGTTAGAGTTTCTATACATGAATATAACTTTAGTAGTTTATTACCCAGAAATTCATTTTTTACACATTTTGAGATTGACACCTATTGTTTGTTTTCTGAATCTGTCAACAAGAGACTAACCTTCCTCCTATATTTACAGAGATCTGTGACACATGCATGACTCCTAACTGAGCATGCGAGACTCACGTCATGCACTGACTCACTCAGTCACGACGAGAACCATATCATGCTACTGCTGCAGTATATACAGATATGTCTTATGCAACCTTCTGAATCATCCACTTCAATCTGTACTGGATAACCGATTCTCTAGTTATGACAACGTGTGCCCTATGGATTAAAGTAACTTCTTTTTTCATCTTCCACTTTTTTAAATTCATGTCATTGTTAATATTTTTTTTAAATTGTTTGAAATTGGTGTGTTGCTGTGGAAAAATGCTGAGTTCATGCCTTTGGATGTAAGCAGTCTTCTGCATTGTGTGAACTTGAGATGAATGAGCAGGAGGTCAAAATCAGACACATTCTCTCCTTTATCCTGCCCATCTCTGGCAGCTACATGCATTTCTTGGAAACACATATTGACCCCCTTTGCACACTGTAGCTCTGATCAATGTTGTGATTACAAGCTAAGGACATGAAGGCAGACGATGAGGCAAGCACATATGGGATGGATCAGTCACTGTGTTACCTGCAGAGGGGAAGCGCTCAGCAATGACACCCATGGAGGAGCACTAGCTCCCCCTGGGCAGAAAGTCTGATATACGCATTGATCTTTTAATAAAGAATTTAGAAGAAAATAGAATGAGATCTAATTAATTTAAGACTTATTTTTAATCAAACAAACACAAATACTTGTAACAATTTTCATTTTGGATGGTTAACTCTTTGTCCTTACTTTGAGGCTAAAATAAATATCTGCAATGATAAGCAGGTATATAGATACTGGGTGGATGAAATTTGATCTTTCATCCTGTTTTTTCTTCTTTTTGTTTTCTAAATGCCTGATTTGAATAGTGGTCATTAAACCATGCTGTATTTTTTTTCCCCAACATGGAGTAACTTTGTCACTGTATGATGAAAGCTATTACGCTGCAGCACACCATACACTCCCCTGGGTTGTGGACAGGTTCTAAATCACATGCAAAGACTCAGTTATCTAATTGGACCTTTGAGGATGCAAGAGGTTTGTGTAAGCATAAGCTTTTAGAAAATCACCTGAATGTAAGAGAAATATAAACGATTACATTTTGCTGACAGAGCAACTGTTTGAGAAGCTTAGAAATTCTCAAGTGTTAATGGACCTTTTTTCTGCTCTGACAATCATATTCAACAATGTCAAATTGTTACTTATACTGTCTGTGAATATCTAAATGACACCACAGAGAGGATAATTCACAGCCTCTGGGTCAGACAGGTACAGCTGCTACTACAGCTATAATTCTCATTCCTATATGTCTCCTCATGTCTCATTCCTGCAGGACAATAAAGATGTTAAATGTATTTTAGTTTAAAGTTGCAGAATGCAACTTTTACAAAAATCAAAATTTTCCACGTTTATTAAAACTGTCACCATGTTATGACAGAATAATCTGCCATACAGACCCATACAGAGTCAGATTACCTGACTCTGTATGGGTCAGATAATCTGTGAAGAAAATCAAACTTCTCCTCCTCCCAGTGCTGCTATTGAGGTCTGCAGAAATGCATGGCACCCGGTCAAAAACAACCAATCAGAGGCAGGAGGCAGGTCTTACCGCCTTCAGTCAGCCTCCTGTATGCTTCTCAATGTGCTAATGGTGGAAAAACAACTTACAGTTATAGAAAACACCATCATCGCCCAATGTGCTAACTAACCTTAGCATTCGTGGAAGGCCATCTTGTGGTGAACCAGCTATAACTTATGCTGGTTCTTAGCAGAAAACAAATGGAAGGGGGTAAGAGTGAGAGTGGTTGACAGGGCTAAGGTCCTCCTCTCAGTTCTAGGAGAAAGCAGACGAGTTAAAGTTTTTTTTCACAGATTCTCTATCTTATACTGTCTTAAATGAATCTTGAGAAAAACAATTTCAGAAAGACTGCTCTAAAGTGTAGAGGGATATTGTCATGTCATTCCATGAATAGAGGAATGTTGCTGTTTAGAGAATAATAAATGTGCATGTCTGAGTTTTCTTCATCTCTTTAACAATGGATGAAGACCCCGCTTTGCAAAATAAAAGTATGTTACAATGTGGGCAGTCTGTGGATTATGATTGTTTTGAACATGCATCCTTTTTCTGCAGCAGAATTATTGGGGTTTATTATCAAAATGGCAGCTAATCATGTTGGTGGGTTAAAGGTGGTGACAGCAGTGTCAAGAGTATCGATATGGTGTGAGTTGCTTGACTTTGGGCCTGAACTACAAGAATACCCCTGGTAGTATTGTCATGGCAACACAATGCAATCTTCTATCGTGTAGAAAGTTATGTTACATCATGGTGTCATCAGCAAATGTTGGCATGAATGTTACTAAAACTGTGCAGGAGAACATCTCATGGATGTAAGAAATAATAAGCAGAATATGTTTTGTGACTTGTAGTTGACTAACCAACAAACCGTTCTAATGTTTTAACTCAGAACTACTGAAATTCAGCATAGCAGAGCACATTTTAAAGATCTCTTCGAATAAAATCTTTCTAAAGGTCAGCAGCAGGTTCTTACTGTGGAAGTCTTTGTGTTGCTCTGCAGCCATCCAGCTCGGCGCAGTGATGTGAGTGGACAAGAGGCTGTGATTAATGGTGGTAGTAATGGTTTAGTCAGTGCTCCATATGAGCTTGGCTAACAGCTTGACTCAGTGCAGTGATTGAAGTCGACAGTGGTGTCACCTCAGCGACCTCTGACATAATGTTCCTACCTCTCTCTACCATTCTCTTCCTTCAACAAATACACATTTTGTGGCTTAAATTACTGCTGAGTCTTCTTTATTCCTTACTTTCTTTCATTTCTTTCAGAGTGAAAACAGTACGTTAAGGAGAAAGTCTGTGACATTTAGCTGAAATGTGTTTAATAAGCAAAATACAAAAGTGATGAACAGACAAAGAAATAAAGTTTAGTAGTACTTTATTACAACTCCTCTTTATGGTGACGTTAGTTTAGAAACAAAATCTATAAAATTCAGCAGAAAAGGTTTAATCAAACTCAAGTCGTTGAAAATGTATTCTTGAGATTTCTTTTTAAAAAGGACAATGATCATGTTCAGGCGAGTGCAAAATGACTCATGCATGAAGAATAAATAAGATGAGACAATACTAAAATTACACTATAATCATAATCACGTTACATATCAATTAAATTCTGATGCAGGTTATTATTTGTTGTTTGGTCTCCACCATTTCCTTTAAATAAACTGTACAACATCTTCGTCTTGATCAGCTAATGTGCAGTTTGTTGCCCTGCATAAAGTTTACAGATTTTTTTCCCTTTCTGTGAATTCAGATTCTTCCTTTCTGCCTTCAATAGCTTTCTTTCTTCCACACCTTCACGGTAGATTTGCACATTGACTAACATGTATTGCCTGGGTTTTCATTTCTTTTTTCCCACAGACAGAATCCTCTCTTTGATTGGATTCACTGATTGCTTTTAGCTCAGACAATCTTATTTTATTTTCTTTCAGTTTGTTGTTTGTGAGCCGACTTGCTTCCTTCAGCTTCTCCCTGTGGACTTCTCCCATCCTTGTCCACAACCTGATTTATTTGTTGTTTTTTTACCCTTCAAGGACACATGCCTTCTCTTGTTTTTGTAGTTTTTGATTTGCATTTGGATTCATGCCTTTTATTTATTTGGCATGTTGTTAGTGCTGTGCTGAATAAATAAAAATGTGAATCTCTGTTGTGGCTCCTGCTGTTTGTTTGTAGGAGCGCTGTGGTGCGGCTCCACTGACTCCAATTCTATTGTCCGATTACTTTCAAGAGCAATATTTTATAAAGCATGTGATTGGTTTATGCAGTCACCTGAATTGACCTGTGAAATGGAAACCACTTGACCAAGGTGTTGTTTAAATGTTTAAGTTGCAGAATAAAATTACCAGCTCATGTACACATCAGCTGAAATACAGATTCTGGCATCAGTTAAAGGCTTACATTTATAGTCATACAACTATATGAGTGAATATTTGGCTCAAACATGTCATATATTGCCAGTTCTTGCTGACATGGAAGCATTGCATCTCTTTAATTACACAATGGTCTTGACAGTGCAGGAGTCTTTGTATGTTGCATGAGCAAAATGGTTAAAATACAAACCATGTGAGATTGTGCACAATGCATGCTGCTGTACCCAAGCCTTCAGTTCAGATCGGACTAAATACATTGCCAGCCACATTATTAGTACCTACGGTAAAATTTGGTAGAATGCCATGAAAGACAAACTTTTCTTTCCTAAGAACTATGAATACAATGTGTCAAAAAGGCTAATTTCTTTTACTTATACTTGACTTTCAGCAAGTTAAAGACCAATGTTTATTTTTCTTTCTATTATATACAGTGAGGAGAATAGAAAAGGAAGTGAAAACATCTCACTGCTCAGACAAAAAAGAGCTGTATATTTAGTGCACCAGCCTTCAAAACATCCCTCAGATGTTATCCTACATGTGAATCATTGGTTTGGGAATGATGTCAGGAGAAAACCTTTTCTGTCCTACAATTATAAACATTGTATGGTGAATTGTGATTATTTTTTTTTGTAATTTGTGAACAAGATCCTGAGATATTTAACTACTCGCTGCATTCTTGCTGGCTGTTTCTGCTTTTCAAAGTTGTACAGTTGTGTAATTGTCCATTTGTTTGCAGCCATGCGAATGTAAACGTTGAGTTAGGGGGTGTGGCCAGCAGCAGCTCATTTGGATTTAAAGTGACAGCTCTTTCTGAAAGGAGCTCAAATAGGCAGAAATGAGCAGACTAAAATCTCATTATATAAGATTAATTTTGAAAAAATAAAAAATAAAAATAATGAACATGTTTTGTATAGCCCACAGATCTATCTTAAACTGTTCAAGAATAATAGGTCACCTTTAAAGTCAGAACAAGGAAGAACACACCGAACTAAAAACATGCAAGATGACAATTTCCAGGTTTCTTTTGAATAAATTTAAGAGACATGCAGCTGATCTGTCTGAAAAGGAAAATTTTGACAGAGGTTAAGAAGATTGGGAAGGGATCTTCGGTACAGATGGAAGAGGGAATGGGGTGCCGTACGGCTGAATGCTCTGGAGCCCATTATGGATCAGCTGGCAGATGGAGGGGAGTGCTGATAAGAAGAGAAGTGGATGGTTCAGAGTGGAGTGAATGGCTGGGGTACTTTCAAGAAGTTTTGGAAAGACAACATTATTGAAAGCTTTTATTGAGGAAGAAAATGTAAACTTTAATGGGATACTGGGTTTGATGGGAGCAAAGTGTTGGGTACAAGGAGCTCAGGGGACAGTACAGACAGCAGAAATCTAAACCAATGAAAGATTGATAGTTTTGTGGGATAAATCAAAGAGAAAGATCAGCTATGATCAATAATGCTCACTAAAACACTACATGCATAATTTAGGATCAGCTATGCTTTATAGAGATCTTTACATGAATCTGTTACCTGCTTGAAACTGATCCTGACCTTGCCAATCCATAAATAATTCAATTAGAAACTGACCACCACTGAATGATAAGATTTTTTTTAAAGTTAACTATTAACATCTATCACCCAAGAAAAAAATCTGTTCTAAAAAAATCTAATAATTTTTTTTTGGTGTCTCCTGTAAAACATACATCATGTCTTTTGACATGAGGTTTTCACCATGGAAACAAGCAGTGAGTCAAGCTTCTGTGGTAAACAAAAGAAAGACAGGTCACGATGATTGCATCCTCGTGATTTTTTTTATTCTCCCCATGGCTCATCGGTTTCAGCCCATTACAGTCAGCAGAGAGTCAGCGAGAAGATGGGAGCTAATATCTGCTGGGCTCCAGATGTGATTGACAGCTGTGGGTAAACGCTCCACAGTGAGTGGGCCTCCAGCTGGACACATTCCATTATTCAGACCTTCATACATTTTTAATTATTTCTGAAAACATTGCTTTTGTTCAAAATAAAAAATATGTCTTTTTGGATTCTGATCTGGTCCCACCAGAAAAGAAAAAAATTGACTCCTGCAATCTACAATTGTTTTCGTTTTAGTATTCATTTTCTCATGGTTTAACTCATTTCCCCTTTAAGTTTTTTTTATTTTTACTTTTGTAGTCGGTAATTTTTAAGGAACACATAAACTGTTGCTTTTCTCTAAAAAAAAAAAAAAGTGTATTGTGATTTGTTTTTATTTTTAAATGCCCTTTGGTTTCAGCAGAATAAACATAAAACTAGATCTGGAACAGATCAAAGTCTATTCATGTGTTATATTTGCCCAATCAAAGTCCAGACCAAACTGAGAACCTGTGGCAAAACTAGAAAATTGATATTCACAGGCGCTCTCAGCCCAGTCTGTCTGCACCTTAGGTGTTTTGCAAAGAAAAGGCAAACTAAATTGAGTTTCTATGAGTGTAAAGCTGAGAAACATACCCAAAAAGAGTTTTGCAAATGGGAGTAATTCTAAAGATTTTTCACTCAGTGGGCTGAGTGCAAACAAATCCAATTGCTTCATATTTTCTTTAATAAAAAATATGAAAACTATGTATCTTCTTCTATCTATTTAAGAGTGACGTATGCTTATCACATCAAATCCTAATAAAATACCCAGACGTTTGTGGTTGTAGCGTCTTCAAATGTGAAAGTTCAACCAGTTATACTTCAGCAAAGCACTATAGTTTACTTTTTCTTGGGATGCAGAAGGAAGATGAGTTTTGTTTATTTAAATGAAATTGGGGTTTAAGGAACAGAAGACATGTAAATCATTCATGGGAAAATGACAAGCCTGTTCTGTTCTGCACAGAGGTTAAAATCACACCCTGAATGCACTGCTTGAACTGGATGTTTTTAACCATCTTCACAGCCAAAAGTGTGAGAAACACCATTCAGAGAGGCTGGATGTGTTTTTATAGTGCATGCACTGCTACACCACTTAATGTCAAAACACTAGTTAGTAAATTGCTTCTCCAGATGTTTCATATCATGGTCTTCTCTCAGTTGGAATAAGATGCTCATGATAAATGATTCATGTTCAAGCAGTTCTGCCTCAGAAGGCTCTTTTTACATTTTAGAGTGTGAATATTACATGTATTTAAAATTTATCAAAACATTAGTGTCTCTATTTGTCTAGTCTGGATTACACATCTTACAACAGTTTCTGTCTAAAAAACAGAGATGCATCTGCAGGTAGGTGTTCATTAGATCTGAGTTTATCTGACAGATTTGGTTGTTTCTGCAGGTAGACGGATTCACAAGGTTTAGCTCTTGTCTCAAAAATATGAAACACACAGCATGCTGTTCAACACTATCCTTTTCTTCTGGTCTGCTGACGTGCCAGATTGAATGATGGCTGAAAAAGAAAGTTTTAAAAGTTGGATATGTTTCAATGTGAGAACTAAAGTTTTACACACGTTCACCTGAAATGCCATAAAACATTGAAGGACATAACATTGTTACAAAGCTGCAGGAGCCTTAGAAGTAAGTTTAAAATGATGTTAGGGTTTAACAAAATCTTAATTACTGTACCTGTCTAAATATCACATTGGTTCAAAGCTTTTTACTTCATGCTTACGCTTTTTCCCCTGTACAGTAAAACACTTTGGATTTGATTGTCTATAAATGGTGCTGTACAGATAAACTAGCCTTGCCACATTTCTAAGACTGGATAAACCCAAACTGCAAAACAAATAACATTCTGTAGTTCCATATAGTGACAAATACTTAGAAGAACATTTTGCATTAAAGATCAAACTAACTCTACACTGATGAGATTCACAAATTTCTGATCTCTAAGGTTTGAAAAGGGTTGATAAGATTAAAAAGTACAAGAAGATGCAAGAACAGCATGGAAACATTTTTGCAGTGCTGTTGTCCTAGCAACTAGTTTACCTTCACAACAAAATATGTTAATCCTAGAAACAGAGGTAAATAATTTCATGAAAATGTAAGTATTGGCAAATAAGGAAAGAAATATCTAAATAGAAGAAGAGAAACATGTTATGTAAAAATAATAAGGAAGGAAACATTGTAAGGAAGTTAAATAAGAAAATATGGAAATATGAATCTAAATAAATGTGTATGAATGAGACTAAGAAACTAAATATAGACATAAAATGCTGAATTTGATTAATCTTTAACCATTTTACCTGCTAATTAAAATGATTTTATGGAGAAATGTTAGAGCATATAGAGTAAATGCCAACACCATGAAAATGGAGCTGCAAAAAAAGAAGAGAAACAATTATGCATGAAAAGTTAAACTCCTGTGGCCTTTTTTCAAATTGGATTCAGTTGATTTCAGTTAGAACTAATTATTCTTTAAGCTTTTAATGCCAAATAATGTTTTAAAACCTTTGGAAGAGAAACTGAAATAATTCAGACTGTTTTTTGTTCCACTGATGTTAAATATTCTGGAAGCCATCGGGTCGAAGTATGATCCGCACAAAGACGCCTCAGTGAGTCCAACCTCAGTGACAGCTTTGTATTAATGCTACAGTAACACATAGGTTTCATTAAATCTACCTGCATTCATTTCACACTCTGCTTTCACTTAGATAGCCTAAATACTCATTAAATGCAGCCATCTGTATCCAGAGTCTCCATGCTTTTCTAAAATATTAATTCTTGTTCTCTACACCACATGTTTGCCCTTGACTGCAGCATTTTTTACAGACCATGAATAAAAATGGACGCCCAGGTTGAGGCAGCACACACAGGATCAGAGGCCATCAACTTAACATAATTTAGTAGATATTGGTTAAAACTTAAAGTTTAAGTTTCAGAAAGTTAGACTGAGGACTTTTTAAGAATCCATCCATTGTGTGAACCTTCTTATCCTTGCAGTCTCTAGTTCATCGTAGAGCAACGCAGAGACAGACAAGAAAAACAACCATGAATGTACACGCTCACACCAAAGGCCCATTTAGAATATTCAATTAACCAAATGTTTTTTGACAGAGGAAATAGAAAGCCCACACATGCTTGTAGAGCATGGAAACACCACGTAGAAAGACCACAGGCAGGGATTTGAACCCAGGACTTTCTTACTGACCTCCAGGGTTCATTGCTACTGCACCACCACTCATCCCTCTTTTTCAGACCTCTGTAAGATTTTGAATTAAAAAAATTGCAAGAATAAAAAATAAACAAATTTTATTGATTACTGACTAATATTAAACCAATTTAAAGAATATGGGAGCATATTATGCAAAATTCATATTTGAGACATTTCTGTACTTCCATTTGAGTCTCAGCAGTCCAAACACTTGTAAAAAATTTTGACTCACAATCAATAAGTACTGTGCTGTTACTTAGCAACCCCAGCTAAGCTCAGCCCATTACCTAGCAACTGAGTTCCAACTTGTTTGGTCAGCTGATTTCAACTGCTGGAAAAAAAAACAAGTGATTGTTGACTTACCATCCAGAAACTACTTGCTCCATTCTTGTTGGTTGTGCAGGAGGCTCTTCTTCTGCTTTTCAAAGATGTACGGTTGTGCATAATTGCATATCTGCGTGCGAGTGGGGGGCGTGGCCAACAGCAGCTTATTTGTATTTAAAGTAATAGGAAACCCTAATGACACCGGTGCTGTTCTCACAAATAAGCACAAATGTAAAAAAGAATGGAAGGAGGAATAGATGAACATACAAATTTCAGATGCAACTAAGTGTAATTTAATGTTTAATATGAAAAACCAGACATATATAAGACTCTCAAGGTCTAAAATGGAGACTATTAAGTCGATGACTTTTGAGACCCTGCATAAACCTTGTAAAACTACTGAAAGTGCTGAGAGGGCAGAGGTGGCCCATACCTGTTTCTGTCAGAGAATGCACGACACCAGGACAAAAGGCAGGGAGCAGAAGTACAAAGGGAAGCTGTCCTCCTTGTTTATTTATTTATTTATCTACAGAAATAACAGACGAAGACACAATGGGAAAGATCAATCTAAAAACATGCATGTACATGGTGGAACTGGGTGTTACCTGGATGTTTGCTGCTATGAGACTAGATGCTCCAAGTGAGCAAAACAGGAGATGTGTTGAAACTTAATTAAATGGCGGACAACAGGTTTTTTCAAACTGCTTCAGTTTGAAAAACTGAGACAGTTTCATCTAAAACTGATGAAACAGTTTTCCAATCTGTTCAGCTACTGCCTCTCTAGAATATCAAAAGTAGGATGTTCTGATGTTTTTTCTTTTCTTTTATGAAAAGGTGTTTCTGTGAGTATTTTCTCTACATTAATAAATCACAATATTCCCCTTTAGCAATTAAAGATAGTGAAAGATCCATCTCATCTTGCTAATTTTAGTTTTTGTCCCATACCAAGCAACAGATTAGACAGCTGTTTATATTACCCAATTTATAAATAGTATATTTCTTCAGGAAGTGGAAGCACTTAATTTTTATAAACCCTCATAATTTTTTGTTATCTCTTTAATGTAACTTAGTTCTGCAGTTTTGTCCAAAATTGTTTAACTGAAATCACGTTACTGAATTACGTTACTATCTGAATTTAGGTGTAATATTAGTTTCCAGTACATTAATGCAGCATTAGCTTGAACCTAAATGTTTTGAAATTTCAAGGTTTTATAGGCGTTAAATTCTTCAATTATTCCTACTTTCAGTATCTTTTAATGTAACTCTCATGTGAAAATTCCTGACTCTCTAAACCAGGGGTGGACAATCCAGGTCCTCGAAGGCTGGTGTCCTGCAACTCTTAGATGTCTCCCTGGTCCAACACGTTGCAATCCAATAGCTGAATCACCTCCTCAGTGCAGTCAAGTTCTCCAAAGTCCTGCTAATGACCTCATTATCTGACTCAGGTATACTGAAGTAGAGAAACATCTAAACGTTGGAGTTGCTCTCCCCTGCCTAAACTGAGATCACTCTGACTGCTGGACTACTCATAACAGCCAGACACTTAAAAATTTGATTCAGTCCCTTACAAATTGCTGACATTGGCATTGAAATTAGCATTCCTTCAGCCATTTAACATTGTTGAGCGAATAAGAAGAGGAAAGTCTTCAAAATATCTCAGCACCTGGCAAAGTAACTGCTGTGTCATTGGTATTGATCAACCAGCCTGACTCCCCTCCCCTTTCCTAAAGCTGTAATGAATTGCAGGCAAGAGTGAGGGGAGAAATATGACCTAATACCTCTTTAAATGTTCTCTGAGGTGTTTGTTTTCAGAAAGGATCTGTGCTCTTTCAAATGATTCCAGTCTTTGTTAATTTCTCTTCTGAAATCTTATTAGCTTCATCCCTGACATGCAGAAAGCAGCTGCCTACCTAGAAGTCTTCATAGAGAGCAGATATGTTTAAATCTGCACTCACATTCATTGCACTTCCCTGCAGCAGCAGCCTTAATCTGGAGCCTCACGAACAGAAAGGAGCTTTCTGCCCAATTCAGGCCCAGGCGCTGCCTTCCTTTCTGCCCAACTCTCATGGGCCGATGATAGATTGCTCTCTCTCTGCCTTTGTGCTGGGAAATTGCTTTGTTTTGTTAACAGTCTGCCTCTGTTCCAACACCAACAGAAGAGATACGGAGCTTCCCTTCTACATTTATCTAAGGAATATATTTAAAATGGACTTAAAACGAATTACATTTCAATGCACAGAGGGGGAAAAATACAGGAATGAGTTCAAAGTAGAAAGGCAAAGCAGCCTTGTTTATAGGATATAAACACATGCATTATAGATGTCTGTAAATAAGTGATACCTGTGTGAGATTCTCCTATGTGTCCTTCTGTGAGAAATATTGACTTACGTTTTATGATTGCATGATTCTTGGGGAAAAAACAGACTTCCAATTTAACGTAGATGGCAAGCTTGAATGACTTCAAAAACTATAAAATTTTGTGACCTTTCATAAATTGTTCTATTTTTATTCTTTTAGTTAAGGTAAATTGACAGGAATTTAATAATTTCTACTTTAGAAACTAATATCATGATTTGACTATTGACTATAATATCATGACTATTTTGAAAAAAGTCTGAATGAATCTGAATATCAGATTTTTCCTGCAACTAGAACTTAATTTGAGCCTGAGAGGGTTAAGCACCGAGCAGAGGTGCGCAATTTGGTTTTGTAGACCGCCGATCAATGAGCAAATGATCGGCGACTTTCCCCTTTGTCCGACAAAGGGGAAAGTCAGGTGTAACAGCAGCAAAGGATTTAAAGGTTCACACCAAAAGTTCTTTAGTTTTGACTACTTATGTGGGATATTCAAATAAATACAATCAGAACTGCATTAAATATGCATGTTTAATGTTGAGTCGTATCTTAATGAAGGCTACAGCTTACGTCAATGCTGAAATCATATATTTTGTTTAGTTGGATGCATCTTGTACCTCACTGCTTTAGCACAAGTCAATTGTTTATGATATCATTATTCTGTCAACCAAACAACTACAGGGATAAATGAAATTGATGTGAACTGATTGAAGGCTTTTACTTTGGTTTGATAGTGAAATGTGGGATAAGTACGAGACTAAAATCAATACATACCGCTTGCTGCCAGTTTGACAAACTGCTGTATGATTCTGTTGGATTGATCCGGTTGCACCCTGATGGAGGCTATATCACACGACCGGGAAGCACATACATCCTGTGACGTAGTATGCATGAAACTGCAAACATGAGATGAAGCCCTCTATAAACACGCCTGATTTAGGTTGATAGTGAACTAAAATCCCTTTGCAAAACTTGATGCTAAGCTGTTCTACACTAAAAACACAGAGGAAATCAATGTTACTTTCTGCTACTGTGAAGCTGATCCTGCACTGCTGACTTTACAGCTTTTGAAAGCCTGCAGTCATAGGAGAAACCAATTTTAAAATGTCACAGGTGATTCACTAACATATAGGTGCAGTCTGGGGTGTATGAGGGCTTCATTTCCTGCTTTAGCTTCACAGGAACACAGTGTTGATTGTTGAGGCAATGCTGAAGGAAACAATAGCTCATAAGAAAGCAGGTTCTACTCTGAAGTGAGGGAGGACTTAATTTCTTCCCATCTGTCACTTTATTTCTTACGCTCTGCTTTATTGTCATTTCATCTTTGTTTTCTCTGTACCTTGCATCATTTTCATCTCGTTGTCCCCCATCCTCCTGCTGCACAAGCACAATAATCGCCTCCTTGTCTGCACGTCACACGGCAAGAAGCACTCCCCACAGACTCATTCGTAAAAGACATGAGTTACTGTAGATGCTGAACCGGAGAGGGGAGCGGGAGAACGGAGAGAGGGGAAGAAATGAGGGACAGAGTAGAGGAGCTCAGGGACATCAGCCAAGTGTGACAGTATAGTCGTATTTCTTTCTCCAGCCGTCCGCTGTAGACTCTGAGCTGAATACTGAGCGTGCTCACTGCAGAGCCTGAGGACAAACCAAGTCTTCAGACCAAGAGGAGCTGCACAGGAGGCCGGAGGAGCTGCTCTGCCGCAGAGCAGCAAGTACGGATCTGTCTGGACCAGAATCTGTAGATCATGCCAAAACTGCCAAATATTAGCCGCTGCTAGCTGTCAGTTACATTTGGCTGTAAAATATCAATCCTCCAACATTGTGGGTTTTTCTTCTTATTCAGGTCTGGGCGTCATTGGTAATGGAATTGAATATGAGTATTTTTAATTGCATCAATTCAGATTCATACCTTTATTCTATTGGATGCTGACATTATGGGAGAAACAGCTTCCAACAAAATGACAAGAAAAATAGATCTTAAGGTAGTTTCGCTGACATTTTTTTTGTGATTCACTAAAATTATTCAAAGAGAAAACTGACAACTGTATTTATATATATATAAAACTACTGAGAAAGGTTCAAGAGAACTTCACCACTAATCTGAGAGATTTGGACTCCAATCCTGACACCACAGATCCACCAGAATATTGTCAATTATAATCAAAGTCAGGTAAGCTAATAATCCATTCCAATTATTATTTTTCTTTTAAATGTTTTTTTTTTTCATTCCATACTTTTCTTTTACTTGGGAGTGACCAATGGCATTGTAATAGACAACATTACTTTTTTTCAGTAACAAGTAAAATTTTAAAATGCTACAACATTGTCTCTGTTCCTGTAAACCAATGATTTGGACGGTGAACCACAGCGAGCGCACATCAACAAAGCAGATAGAGAGAGACAAGAAACCCCTGCTGTGGACAGAATGGGACAGAGAAAGCCCAGATAATCTAAGGTAGCGTTTTTAGCTGAAAGTACAGATGTCATTTTTATGTCCCAGAAAAACCCACAATGTGACTTAAACTACGTTAACTGCTAGAATTGTTGTCTTATCCCTTCTGCTCACAGACCTTCAGCCACTGGTTTGACAGACTGTCAGATGCCTTGTCTGTCCATCATTCTGCCCTCTGCTGGCAGTTCTAGATGCACCAGCTCCTTTCAGATCAAATCATTTATATCCGGATCACTGGTCTGCATGAGGACCAAATTATTATTCCTTCTTGATGATTACTTGGTGCTATTCTTGGTGCTAACTGTGGTAAGTGAGCCGTAATAGTAGTTAGATAAAGTTTTATGTCTGTAGCTTATATTTAGCCTACCTTTCTCTTACATAAACTTTGCAGCTGTCTTCAGATTTTGGAGATTGCAGCATATTACTCATCAGCAGAGTCATCCGTTCTGTTTTCTGTTGACTGTGTAAATATGATCAGAACTGTTAAAGTTCACTGGATTATTTGCTTCTTTCTTCTAAATCTCAAAGGGATGGATCAAAATCTGATGCCAGCTTTCTTACAAAAGCAGGGTGGTTTTTCACATGAAAACAATTTCATCATAATAATATCTGGGTTAATTAAGAACCTGGGTTCTCTGTTCATCCGTTGAAATCTTAATCTCTAAAAACAGAAAAAACGTTAACCTGTGTAATTTTCTCCTCTCAGATCTCTCTGTTCCCTGAAAACGTCCATGCTGTCTTATAATGAGGAAGGATCTACAGCCTTTTGGATGCTAATTGAAGGTCTGATGCCCCTCCTACAATTTATGATGTGTAACATTTTGCATAATTAATTGGAGGGCTCTAGCTGTAATTGAAAAGCTGCAAGGCTATGACAGCAGCTCCAACACACACTGTTGAAATGCTAATTGATCTCAGAGAAGGTAAACCAGAGATTTATGAGACATGAACAGTGAATCGCACACACATATCCTCCATTTCCGCTTAGGATGGACTTTCAGTCAGGTTGGTGTCCAAGTTACTACAATCACAGCATTGCTATGGCTTAGAAATTTATATCAAATATTAATTTGTCCTCACGCTGTCGCTGCTCAACTTGTTGATGTTGGCATGCAGCAAACGGTGAGGGAATAAAGCAAGCAGGACAAGCAACTTTAAATTGTATAATATTTATTATACCATTAAGTATAATAATCTACCATAAATCTACCCGTAGGAAGATTCTTTTTACTTTTCCATTCAATAGTCTAGTTTAAACAAAAAATAATGAGATTTCAGTATATTTCTCAGGATTTTAATTTATTAGGAATCAGAACTAAAGTAATATTTTAATTAATGCTTATAAAATAAATCTACAATAATTAATCACTTACTAAATCAAGAATTAATCAGATTACAAACTAAATTTACATCTTTTTTAAATTTTTTATCAAGGATTAATTAAAACACATGTAACAGACAAATACAAACATCAGCAATTCTGCCCTAAAAATACGAACCAAAAGAAAACATTTTATCTTTAGAGAATGAAACTAAAAGTTTTGGCTCTGTGGGTATGAATAACAAATCTGGAACAAACTTCCAGAAAATTGCTAAACAGCTACAACTCTGGGTTCCTTTAAATCTAGACTAAAAATCCACCTGCTTAGAGTTTCTTTTGAGAAATTATTAATGAAACACAGTAATCAACATTTTGATGTGTAACGATGGAGCTTGACAAAATGAAATGCTTCAATTGTTGACCTTGTGGCGCCTGACTTTGTAATTTTGTGTTTTTATGATTAAAAAACTTAGAACTGACTTGTTGCTGAAATGTGCTATACAAATAAACTTGGTTTATTGATTGATAACAAACTTAAACTTTCAAACAGAATAACTGCATACACCTGAAGTAAGACTAAATGTATTCGAAAGTAACTTTTCAGTAAGATATGAGATGGTTTTAAGTAAATCTTGAATATTGATTAAAAAGTGCTGGTGGAAGATTCTTCACTTTTAACATGGGCAAAATGTTTTACTTTCTATACATTTTTAAACTTGCTTTGAGAAGGCTTTTCTTTGCTGTGCAGACTTGACAAACATTCACTAAAGAGCCAAAACAGTCTGCTTAGACATGTCTGCGGACACATAGAGATTTTCTTGCCTGATTCGTCAGTCAGAATGGCTTTACCCTTAAAATCCAGTTGTCAGAGAGTGCATTAGCCTGACTAACACAAAGAGTGTCTCCTGCTCTCTGTTGTGAAGCTACTTGTTGGGTAAGAATGGATAGAAGTGGTGAAAGGGCAAATCTAATGATGGAGACTTTGATATGACATTTTAGACCAGGGGGACGCCCTCCTTACTGCATCAAGGGGGATTGGTAACAAACACCGTCGGGTAAGAAGTGCAGAGGCAAACATGACACTGATTAATGACGTGAGAATCAATTAGCTCTCCAGCTCTCGCTTTGTCCTGTTTGGTTACCAGCGCTTAGACGATCAAACACTCAAGCAGTGACTTTGAAATGAAAACAAGACACCTCAGGAAAAAAACAAAGCTGGCAGGAGTGGTGTGTCAAAATACAACCCATGTCTCTGCCAGTTGCGTGAGCTGCATTGTCATCTGTTGTTATGCTCAACGTTTCCACAGTTAACTCATTATAAATGGGCTGCGGTCCATGAGTGTGAAGGGAGCAGATGGCAAACTCTCAGCAGATCATGAGTCTACATCCTGAACGTCTTAGCTCCATGAGCAGGGAGGAAGAAAAGGAAGCAAAGGGCCCCTTGCTGCCTGCTTCAAGGGACTCCAAACGTGATGTCACTCCAAATCCCGTCAGGAAAGCACGGCTAAATCTGCTGCTCGCGGGCCACAGTCACACAGATTTAACAGGATGGGCCTATAAATAGGACAGCAAGAGATGCAGCCTGTGGTGATGTGGATGGGGACCGGGTGGCAGACGAGTCTCCCTCGATGAGGGTGGTCGTTGGGGGAGGAGAGAGGATTCCCCTTGTGACTCCATGCCAAAATGCTCGTTCCCAATGTCACGCTCTCACAGTGACACATTCGGGTGGATGAGCCGTGAGGCATGGCAGCAGAAACACACGAACGCACCACCGGTTGGCTGAGAATTTGAAGGTTGGGAAAACGGCAAATCAGAAAACAGAATTATATTTCCTCCTCCTCCTCCTCCTCCTCCTCCTCATCATCATCATGTTTGGCTTTAAGGTGTTCAGGTAAAGGCACCTCAGGTTAGCAAAACCTTTTGAACTCAGCACGTGTTTTTGGTTTTATGGTACATGTGCTTAAAAAGAGAGGACACATTTAGTTACATATACATTCTAAATTAAGTTTTTTTCAGTTTCATGGCATGTATTTAAATTTTAGACATAATAAATACAAATGTTTTTCCAAAATGAGCTATTTATATTGTTTCGTGGGTCAGCATAATCAGTCAGGGCTGACAGGTTTTTTTTTTTTTTTACCAGTAATAGTCTTATACTCAGGCCATGTATACTAAGTTACAGCTACTGCTTGATATAAAACAAATATTTAATGAGGGTTTTTTTGAGTATAGTGAAGATTTCTAATTTGATCAAAAGACATTTTATCTATATTTCAGTCCTAAGTCAGATTTAGATTTGGATATTTCTGTTTTAATCTTTAAATGTTCCTCTTTTGTTTAATCAGTGTGGCTTTTCCAGCCTTTTTAGTCGTTGTCATGGTGTAATGATTGGTTCGTTAATGAGAGGAATCGATGAGCATTCAGCCTGTGGACTAAATGCCAGGCTGCTTCTGGATTCTTGTCTGAAGCAGGTAAAAAAGGTGAGGTTACCAGTTTTTATTCAAGCAATGTTTGAGGATACTATAAGTAAAATTTAAAATCAATTCATGTATTAATGAATATATATAGTTATGCTGAAGGAACACTTGATCTAAACTATTGTGTTGTAGTTCTGTATGTAGGATTGTTGTCCAGTTGAAAGGTGAACTTCAACCCCAGCCTCAAATCTTTTGCATCCTCTAACAAGTTTTCTTCCAGGACTGTCATTAACTCCATCCATCTTCCCAACATCTCTGACAGTTCCTTCAGTCTTCTAAACAAAGATGTATTTATTTATTCCTTTGGGTGCAGCAATTTAATTTAGATTTACATGTAAACATATTATTAGACTGTATGTAAAGTCTTGTATTTAGCTGCATCCTTCTTATTAGGGATTAGCTTTCCTGTCCGTGGTAAAACGAAACAAAACGAAACAAAACAAAAACATCACCACAGCATGACATGCTGCCCCCTTTGCAGTCTCTATATTCAGGGTAATGGTCAGTTGGTTGATTATCTATGCGTTTGCTTGGTTTGTAGAAAATGGCTTAAACCTCCCTTTTTGCCACTCTTGTTCTGTCTAATCTTGCCTCTGAATTTAAGGAGACTACCATGAGTTTGCTGGTTTGCTGTTGTGCCATACACTTTCCATTTTAGGATAACGGATTGAACAGAACGCTGTGATATGTTCAAATACTGGGATATTGTTTTGCAACCCCAATGTTTTGATAATTTATGCTTGGCATATTGTTTTATAGATTAAACCTGCATTAAAGTGCTTTAAGTCATCATCATTGTTCTCAAACAATCCTTTGACGCCTTCACAGACAGTTAGATTTTAAAATACACACAGGTGGAGCTTATTTCCTGTTTATCTGAGCTCTGTGGGCAATTTTTGTATTGGATTTTATGTAGGGTGTAAGTCTAGTTAAACTAGTTATTCAAAGCTGTTTCCACTGAGTGGCAGCTCTGTATCCTTTAAGAAGTCTCAGCAAGTGGCATGATCTGGCAGACGGATTATGCAGATTCACAAGCGTGCATCACAGAGCAAAGAAAAATGGCTTCCGGTGGCAGCGTGAGTTTACAGGAACTTCAAAAGGAATCGCCATCTTGTGCACTTTCATGTCATCAATGATCGGCGGAGTGAACTTTGTGACTGAAGAGGTGAAACTCACAGGGGCTCAAGCTGTAAAAGGATTAAGTTCTTTGCAAGGGGAAATCTTCTCTGACAAAGTTACACACTGCTCTGATTACAGCATCCCAACAGGAAAGTCTACCAGTGGGAGTCAAATAGAGACATACGATTCTGGTATCAGTGATAGAAGCGTGTAAAAGTCTAAACAATAAATTCACCTTCTAGTAAAGTAGCATAATCTAACAGGGGGAAAAAAAATCCAGCGAATTAAACATTTCAAAAGAATATATGCACTACTAACCAGTAGTGAAATTATTGGTAGCCACGCTATTTTGCCAACAGGACAGCATTCAAAGCCGCAGTATGTAACTTTTATAAAAATCTTTTTTTTTTTTTTTTGCTCCCAGTACTAATGGAAGAAATACACAGCTCCATCAGAATCAACCAATCATAGCCAGAAGGAGTTCTTAATGCTGCCAATCACTCTCATGTACTCGCTGAAAAACAGAATTATTGATAGAGCTTTGACTAGTAAACAAAAAGTTTAATCAGTCAGTTGCATTTATTCCACAGGAAATGATAGGGATACAGATATTTGTGCCACTGCTGATTTAGGGTCAAATACTTGTTTTAAAATCTTTTTTTTTTTTTTTTTTTTTCACAATTTGCATGTGAAATTGTCCTTCTGCAATAAAATTATGTGCCACTTTACACATTTTTAGCAGCAGCTGGAATAAATGCTGTCGGTACTGGATTAGTCTTTTTGTCTAATAAAGCAGAAACACTTTTTCTGATAGCTAAATTGTGTGATCCATTTACACAGATATTTCCATTTGGATTGAGAAAGGATTTTGAGTCAGAACCTTTCTCTGCCCGTCTGATAAAATTATGCTCTATTCATTAAACTAGAATGTAAAATAACAGATTAAACTTCTGCTTCAGTAAGCGAAGTGTAATTCATTTGGAGTTTCTCAGACCCTTTTCATTCTTCAGTGACACTGTTTGGTGTAAAGATGAACCCTAAAGAGATCTGCTTCCAGTTGGTCCCACCTGAGCTCATGATATATTTCCACACATCATATTCACACAAACAGGAATAGGAAGATTAACAGCAGATTATTTCTAATCAAACACAATTTATAGCTACCTGCCTATTGTGCCTGTCATTTCCTACACTAACAGCTCAGAGGTTTACAGTAGCTATGTTTCCATTGACCATGTCCATCCATCCGTCCGTCCGTCCGTTCGTCCCCAGCCATCCATTTTCTAACACCCTTGTCCCTAATGGGGTTGGGAGGTGCTGGTGCCCATCTCCAGCGAATGTTTCGGGCGAAAGTCTGTTGCAGCCATTGACCATGTAAAATAGCAAAAACCTTTATGCAAAATTGTAGGTCAGTAATCCTTGAATACTGGTCAAAAGTACAATTTCCACTGGCAGCTTATTTCACATATAACATGGAAAAAATGTTTTCCTATGAATGAAATAATCTTCCAGTGGAACTACTACTTTTGATCAATATTCAAGAATTATTGACTTTAAACAAGTTTCTATACCTTTCTTAAAACGTTACTTATGAGTTAGTTTTGTCTCATTCCAAGGCCACTAAGATAATTGCACTGGAAACAAGACAAAAATACTTAGCAAGATTTTGTGTTTTTGCAAAGGGGCCATGCAGCTTGGGTCAGCAGCAGGTCTTAGAAATGCTGTCTTTCTACTGTGAGATGCGCTTGATCCTTGGTTTCTGCTGTAGAGAGGATTCCTCGTGGCAAACAGTTTGACTGAAAGGAAACCTGACAAGGCTGCGATGTGCGACACGTTTGGAACGAGAGCTGGCGCTTACGAAACACCTTACGACTGTTGATTCTGAAGCAGCAGGCGGCTGGTCAGAAATGCTGCCCTGTTTAAAATGTTCACTAATGGAAAGTGACACGAGTGAGCAGCTGACCTCTGCAGCTCTGAAACCTGTTTTTCACCCTCAGCTGCTGTCTGACTCAATGATTGGTGCGCAGGCAAATGGCGGGATGTTAATGATGCATGAAAGCAGACTTGGAAGAGCTTCAGAGCATCTGTATTCATTTCCTGTTGCAGAAAGGATTCAACTTTTCTAATGTTGAGACAAAAAAAACCCTAAACCAAAAAAAGTGATTTTATGATACTTTATGTCAGACCTCATTAAAACAAGGTCCTTGTGTTATCAGAGGAAATATTGTACAAAAATGAAAGAAAAAAACAGATTTTGCTCACTGTTATTTGTTGTAGAAATGCAAATTTGTTAGAATTTTGCACAGTATGCTTTAATGAGTTCTGTGACTTTCATGAGGTCTTCCCAAAGGACACAGAAACTGTGTTAGCTAAGATCAACAAATTGCCTTGGATAGTCGCTGCACCTTGTAGTACTGCAACCACTAATTTAAAGTTTTAACCCGCTGGGGTTGAAATATCAAAGGACTAATTACTAATTTTTGCCTTCACTAAAGGTTAGCTTTTAACATTTCACTGTGAAGTTTTCTGATTAAAAACTTCATCTCATCTCAGAGAAGTCTGTTGTGATTATCAGCTACAGCTGAACTCATTCTTTTTTATACAGCTTCGTCATAGAAGTTATTAATTTTATATAAAACATATATTTGAAACCATTAAAAGTCCGATTTGTCGTGAAATGAATTTATACTTGAGCAGAACAGGAAAGAGAAACTAAATGAAAGTGTAAACTTGATTCTTACAATCCTTTTAAAAACAAAGTGCACTCTCTTTCGGCCCAAAAGTTTTATTTAGCAGGATATAATTGAAATTATATTGTCTTTTCCAGACTGAAAGTCTTTTCCAGATTTTCAAGATACAACAAAATGATAATGCTAGGGGCGCCCTTGCTGCTTCCACAGTAGCATTCAGTAGATAAAGAAGCAGCCAGGTTATTAGCTGGTTTTCTGCAGTGTGAGCATCTATGTAAAAGCAGGAGTTTTGGCAATGTACTGCTCAAGAGTTTACAGAGGATTCACAATATCGAAGAGAAATTATATCAGCAATGACCTTAGATAAGTAACCTGTTGCCTTTCAATCTGTAAAGGATCATAAGGTTATTTCCAAATGAACTGATGTTCATCATTCCCCAGAGAGAAAGTCTATTCACAAGTGGAAAACGTTTATGACAGTTTTAGTGTGCTGAGGGAATAAAACACAACAATTTCTTAAAAACAGTGAAGTGAACAGTGAAGTTCTTCCCACCTGGAATATTTTCAACAGCAAACTTAGTCCTTCTTTCAACAGAATTGTTGTTTCGGCTACTCTTGCAGTCAACCAGTTCCAAAAATCAAAAGCTGCCAGAATAGTTCCTAGGAGGAGGTTTTTCGACTCACCCAACACAAAAGCACTCATGGAGAGTTTTCAGGTTTCAAAAAATGTGTTTTCTTTACTTATAAAAATAACAGAAATATTCTCCGAGTTGACTTTACAAAATTAGAAATATAAACGTTAATTAGTGTGTGTGTTGCGGTAGAAAAACTGTTTTACTCCTCACTCCTTCACCAAACAATCAGATCAACCCCTGCTTCCAGCTGCTTCTGCTTATTAATCACAGCAGGAGGCTGACTGACAAGGAGGAGGGTCTAAGCAAAACAAATAAATAAACAACAATATATCTACCATTTACATAACNAGTGAAGTGAACAGTGAAGTTCTTCCCACCTGGAATATTTTCAACAGCAAACTTAGTCCTTCTTTCAACAGAATTGTGTTGTTTAGTTGTATTTGTACAATATAATAATGTTATTTTTTACTTAAGATCATAGTGAAAAGGCATAGTTTGGTTGTGCACATTTTCACTTTGTAAATGCAACATTTGCACCACAAATAGCTTTAATGTTATACTTTTTTCCCCAGCATAACTCTTCAGCTACCAGTCACCAGAGGTGGGTATAGCTACTACCCAAAAAGTGTACTCAAGTAAGAGTAGCACTACTTCAACATATTCTTACTCAAGTAAAGGTAAAAAGCAGCTGTCTAAGAAATTACTCATGTTAAGAGTAAACAAGTATATGGTGATACTCAAGTACTGAGTAACAGATCAAATAATCAATCATTTAATATTTAAAATGTTCCTAATCAGACAGACCAAAATATAAAATCAAATTGAAAATGTAGCTATTTTAAGGACAAAAATGACAATAATTCATATAAGAAACCAAAAACAAGATCAGACACAGAATATTTTTTCCTAATAAGTTTCTTTCAATAGAAAACATTTGAAACTTTAATAAAAACTGCAGATGTGTGCCGGATGAATTTTGGCTAAAACATGTTTGTTCTTCATACAGTGAAGTTACTCGCATTGGGTAGAAGAGCCAGAAATTTTACTCAAGAAAGAGTAGAGATACTTCCTAATAAAATTACTCACATAAAAGTAAAAAGCATACCATAGTAAAAATACTCAATATTTTCATAAAAGTTACTCAAGTAAATGCAATTGAGTAAATCTAACTTGTTACTATCCAACTCCACCAGTCACCACAGGTTGCAAGCAGTTGCACTAGTTGCATTTTTTTATTTATCCTTATTTTCCCCCTTAATCCTTAGCTTGCTTTTTGTGTTCTGTGCAAACAGGAGGAATTTCCCACACACACATGGCACCATTTTTTGCTTTCTCCTGCTCTCTGAGACCTCTCTGTGTTCCCTCAGCTTGGCGCCTTAAAACAGATGGCTCTCATGCAGTCCAGCATCCCCACTGTGTTTGCAGATGATGGCAAATTGAGCTGCAGTGGAAACGATGCAGCTTCATCAGGGCCAGGGTATCTTGTCATGTGAATACAATGTGGAGCTGAATAACAATATGATACAATGTCAGACAATGACAGACGCTTCTCCAGGAATCAGTTGTGTCACTCTGGAGATAAACTGTGTGTGGTGGGAAAATGTGTTTTATACTGTAAGAGATAAGACTTCAGGGGGCATGAAAGGAAAAAGCAGGGAAATCCTGATAAAGTGATTAATGTGAAAACATTTTAGATTCGTTGCAGTGTTGCTTTGCATTTTTAGCTCAGAGATGTGCACCAAAGTGACAGAAAAGTGTCTCAACTGCACATCTTAGCATACACCTCAAACAGTTTCATCCATTGTGTCGTTAGATCAATAAAGTCAGCAGACGCAAGCAGAATACAGTTTAACTATTAATATTTTAAAGATCTTTAGCGATGACCTTGTCAGAATCGATGCTTCTGGGTGATATCCAGCAAACAGGAATGATTTCAGGAATGTCCCTTCAGGGAGCCATGGAGAGATATTTCACAGCTGGTGAGATTGACGAAGGAGCCATAATGAAGCTGTAAAAATTACGCTAGATCTAGTTTGGTTTTTGTTGAAATGCATAAAACATCCACATATATGTTTTTTGTTGAAATGCATAAAACACACACATTTATGTTTTTTACTGGAAAATACAAATTTTTTTATTTTTATATCTGACCAAATTATTTGAATTATTTCCTTAGTAAAGGAAAACTGGAATCACAATAGCAACAAAATTGACCATGAAAACAAACATCTGCATCAATCAACTAAAGCTGCTATTTCACACATTTATAGATAATAAAAATATTAAATGATTTAGATGCATTTAGTGATCAGATTTCTCAATCTTTAACCTGCTGATCACTGGTCAGAGCAGACCAAAGAGAAATTGATTGATTGGGATCTTATCAGGATAATTTTATTCTAACCAATGCCCAATGGTCACATTTTTTGAATAACAGATAAAATCATTATCTATTTTTTGAATCTTTGTATTTAGATTCAAAAAATCAATGTCTAAGTGTGTCAACAATAGTGAAACTCTTTACAAGAAGAAAACAAAATGCTGCAGTCTTGTTCATCAAAAAGTAATTTGGTTGTAATCTAGTACACATTGAAAAAAAATCTTTCACAGAACAGCAAGAATGACTTGGAGTATTTTTTCTGAAAAACATGCTGAGGAGCTGTAGCATGTTTTTCAGGGTGGATGGGATTATTGTAAAGACAAAACTACTGGAAGGAGGCCTTCTGGAAAACAGAAACTTCTCCCCTCTCACAGAAAGAAGTAGTGGTGATTTGACAATTTGAAGAAAAAAAGGTCAAAACAAAGTCAGTCCTTAAGATGTGATTGAGCTCTCCACAAAATCAGCTTGCAACAAAATTAAAGCAACACTGATAAGGCGGAAACATCTGATTGTTTACTTAGCTACGAGACAATTCACATTGTAAAGGTTGATGGAGCTTATCAGTGGCATGCAAACAGCGAGGAAACATCAAGCAGATGAAACAAAAATCGCCTGCAGATTGACGGCTGATTTCAGTAAATCTTTTTGGAAAGCTGGAAGTTTGAAACTGTATATGAAATATAAGGCTTTTTTATTTTAGTTGATTGCTTTTTATTGAAAAATGCCTGGATTTTTATAAATGCAGTTCTGCATTTTTTTTCTCTAGTCATACTTTACAGAATCCATCAATATGTTGTTGTCTGCTGATACTTCAAATATCTTGCTTGTCTATTAAATTTTTTTTTGAAAAGGGTAAATGTGAGAAAAGAAAAACAATTTTTGGAAGAGGGGAAAATACCTTTACCTATCTATCCATTCCCTTCATACCTCCTCTTTCTGGATCTTCTCCCAGTGGGACGTTGATGGAAAATTCTGTGATCAAATGAGCTACTTCCGCCTCAGCAGACTCGTTTTGATGCGAAGGAGCAGCAGCTCTGGTCCGATTCGCCTCCAGCTGATTTACAAAAAAAGATGGAGCTGCTCATCATATCGCAGAGAGTTTGGTCACCCTGGAGAGGCTTACTACAGTTGATTGCATTTGGGATCTTGTTTTGGTTATGATTCATATCCGATGAGCCCAGGTGAGGGTTGGAATGTTGGCATATCAGAAAAAGAAGAGCTTTACTTTTCAATGTAGCTTTTTCTCTGAACAGACTGGTGCAGCGTTACTCAAACTTCAGGCTGAGAACCCATTTACAAACACCCATGGACCACTTAATTTTAAATTAACCCCACAATAGTACAATATTTTAATATATGCACAATTAAAATATTACTCTCTCAACTCACTTGTAATTTAATTCTTAGTTCTTAATGAAAGGGTGATGCTGCTTTGTAAATGTGACTGACCACAGCAAAACGATGAACAAGTCTACTCAGGTCTTTTTGAGTTATTTACAGATTCTGAAAGTGTGAATTCTTAGATTTCTAATGAAGGAAAACACATGGAAATCAAAAAAGAAATTGTTCTTTCCTAAGTGTTGTGTGAATTAATAACATTTTGGGGCCATTTGCAATTTAGAAGCATAAAAGAAAAAAATGACTTGAGCTGCTTTGGCAGAAATAAAATATTTCTTTCAGCCCAACATAAATAATTATTTTATTTTAGGTGTTAAGATGCAGTTAGTCAGTGTGGTGCACAGTACTGCTCACCGCCTTGTCACCGTCATATCGCATTTAACATGGCCAATGTGTTTCTATAGAACACATAGCATCTTGGTGCCATGCTATGTGTTCTAGAAACAAAACGTCTGCAACTCACCCCAAGAACAATGTGCAAAAAACAAAAAACAAAACAAAACAAACAAAACAGCAACAACAAAAAACCTATAATAACCAGCAGTAAATTCCCTATATTTAGTTTAGGTTAATATATTACCTCTCTCCAGTAACATTTTTCATCCATCCCCGTAAAATGGCTGACCTCCACTTTCCTGCTTTGGTCATACAGCAGATTGATCAGGAATGATCCATACAATTAACCAGGTGTCAAAGCTTTTAAGTTAGTGTCCCTCAAGTGCAGAACTGCTGACTCAAAGAGCTGCTGACGAGGGCAAACAGTCATCAGATGAAGACTTAAAACAAACAGGGGGTTTATTCTGCATGACATGCCATGAAATAAAGGTTTATCCTCATGCAAGTTAACTATTTCAGCATTATTTTTGTTGTTTTACCTGATAACTGTGCAAAGAATGATTTTTTTAAAATAAATTTATTTAATCAATTCACTATAAAGTCAGAGTTTGAGTTTGTTTCAGAGGTGATAAAACAATTAGTTTTTTCTTTTTTTTCCATGAGAGCAACTGACATAAGTCAGCGCTGGTCCTTAAAATAGATGGTAGCACTGGAACTCCTTCCTAAGAGGTCTTAAGGTATTTTTCAAAATGGGTTCAAACTGTGCCATTTTGTCCCACATTAGACAAAATATTTGATCTTGAAAAACTTTTAACAAAATAAAAAAGAAGTTGTCATTGTTCGGTCAGTGACCAATGACAACCATGCAACTGAGAAAGAAATCATGCAGCTGGTTTATTCTGCTCAGAACCAAAATCCAAGAAAAATATCAATCAGAAACTCTAAAAAAGTAAAAAAATAAAAAGTTGAAGCAGTGTCACAACAAATGTCTGTAACTCATGTCTCATTACGAGTCACTAGGTTTTTGTGATGGTTTTTGTGTTTTTTTCCCCCATCAGAATCGTAGATTTTGTTGTACTACTTCAGTAAGATTTACAAGGAATATTTGATATTTTCTGTATGATAATAAATGTCCTCTCTCCATATCTCTCAAGGACTACAACTTGACATCCAGTAAGGAGGAAGCAGCAATGAAGTAGAATTAAAAAATACTGTCACCTAGAGGTGCGAGTTAGCAGTCTCTTAAAATCAATGTTTGTGACCAAATTTTGCAGAAAACTTTCAATAAACTCACAATTATACATTTAATGTGGGAACCTATTGATTTTGTATGAACTTCTGCTTGCAAAAAACTGGAGGGACTTTATTATCTCTCTCTTTTTCCAAGCCATTACTGCTTTCAGCACTCTCTTATTTTAAACTGAACAGCTTATCACCAGTACTTGTTTTTCATCCACTTTTGAACTGATATCTAAAGCAACAGTCTGGAAGTCTTGTAATATTAAGCTTGCACTGTATTCGTGTAGTGTATTCTTTCATGGATATTTTCCAAAATAAAGATTTTGTCTATAAAGTCTTGAAGAAAGTATGTTTTTTTTCCCAAACAACTCTTTGGTTTATCAGGATAGATCTAAGATACACAGATATTTAGAAGAAATGGTGGGTTGTAATTCACACATGCCTATTGACTAAAAGAAACCACAACATAGAGCTGGCCTTATTTTTTAAATTTTGGAAATGACTCGGTGCTTTATTATTACTAGAGGCCAAATAAACGTCGTCCAGACCAAGTGCCTCACTAAGCAGTGTGTTTTTTTATAGAATGTGGTTCAAACACAGCAATTTGTGTCTTGTCTAAGACGTCATCAGAAACTGTGACTATGCTGTAACTTAAGTTACAACCCAACTATGGCAAGATGACAAAATGATTATTATGTCAAACAGTTTTTATTGAGGAATCAAACATGAAAATTGAAACATCAACAATACAAATCCGTCCTCTCTTGATATGAACATAAAACATAAAGACAATACAAAGTCAAAACAAAACAAAGGTAACATAAATAAACAAAGACATTCCCAAGACCCACCCCCCTCCCCTGACCTTAGGACTTACGACAAAATGATTATTGACCAAAAATGAAACCAACTTAATATGGTCACACTTTTTTTTATTACAGCTATCATAAAATGCAACTGTCCTCTCCTGTCTTTGATACATATATATTTTTGAATATATCATAGGACAAAGAAAGTCACATGAAAAGTTATGTGGAAGTTCAGATATATTTTATTTTGGTTGTGACGTGGTTAAATTTCGCTCTCAAAAATATGTGACCATCTTTTCTGATGTCCAGCTTCTTAACAGCGCCCTCTGGAGAACCAAAGTTTCCTCTCTTGCAAAATATTTTTCTTTTCAGGTGCCTTCACAATTGGTGGTGTTTGTTTTAGCTTCCTGTGGAGCGAAATAAAGGCTAGAATTGAAGTATGACAGTTTGTGTAAAATTCTTAGCTGCAATTCCACACTGATTTTTCCTAAATCCCAGACTGACGCAGACTGCAGTGGAATTGGCTGAAATCGTCTGTCAAACAGTGTCAAAGTTAGCTATTTTTGAAGGAATATTTCTTGACACTTTCTTACTGAAAGTAAATAATTGATTGAATTCTCATCTGAGTTCTGTAAAGATGGATGGCAAACAGTTGGTTCCCCGACATTAGCAGAAGGAAAAATTTATTTTAGTCTGGTTAAAGTTTATAAAGTTTATATTAAGAATCTGTTTACACCCTCCTTGTGCTATTCATAAACTGACATGCAGTATAAAAATAATGATGTGTTGTTGGGTGATTTTGTTGTTTCTCTGGAAACCACAGCTACCATTAGCAAGAGGACGACATTAAGTAATGGATTGAAAAGCTGTTTTCTTTTATAGAAACAACATTTTTTTTGGGACTATTGATGAGTAGAAATCTCATGATTTTTTAAAATTGTAATTTATTTCCAGGAAATTTACAAATCCCAAGGAATCATTAACTTCCATTTAGCAGTTTAAATGTGCTGAAGAGTTTTGGTTTTTCAAAAAAATAAATACAAATAAATAAATAAATAAATAAATAAATAAATAAATAAATAAATACAAATAAATAAATAAATAAATAAATAAAAAGTACAGCCAATAATAATAATAAAAAATGTAAATTAAAAACAAAGAATGTGAAATATGACAGATTGAAGAATATCTTAATGAACAATCCAAGTTTCATTATTCAACTGAGCTCCAGTAAAAAAGTCTCTGAGCTCCATCCTATATTCAGATTTTGGTTGAGCAAAATAAATGAAGGATTGAAAGGTAATTTAGTAAATAACTTACAATTAAATATTGTTGGTACAGTTTAATGTTTAGGTTTATATTTTGATCGTAGTTTAAGCAGGAAAAGACAAAATAGACATTTTCTAACTAGATCTGCCCTGATTATTGACTGGAAGCTTATAAACCTGACCGTATTCTGAACAGTGAAGGCACCACATGAAGCGCCATCAAGGTCATGATAACAGCAATCTTCTGCATGCAAGCTCCTGTCAAGTAACTTTGAAAGCTAGCTAAATCACAAACAGTCAGGTGCAGAAAGGTCAGAATCAGCTTTGTTTGTCAAAAAAGAACATTGACTTTGGTTCCACTTTCATTTCAATGCATTTTAAATACATTTATTCATATTTAAAATTTGCAACTTGGGTGGGAATAAAAGGGTTTTCGTTTAAATAAATGAGGTCAGGAGAAGCAGAAGGAAGCAGACATGTCCATTCAGGCTGTTGGAGGCGCAAACATAAAACATGCTGGATTTATATCAGAGCTAAGGTAAGGAATATATTTACACTTTAATATGTAAGGAGATAGCTGTGTTTGTAATGCTACTTGGAGTAACTGTTAATCCTTAATTTGTTAAAAACAGCATAAAATGTCAACTTTGCTAAAGTTTTTCTCTGTTCTAAAGAATTAGAAGTAAGATTCACTCTGTGACTTGCAAATGAAACGTGGAGTTAGGAATATAAAACCAGAAATTATTCTTAAAATGGTTGACTAAAGGTGTCGTATAAATTTCTTCCTTGGCTCCCATCATAAAATATTTATTTCCCCTGTTCGCGCATGCAACATTTATGCCATTCCAGATGTGTTTAAGTGATCAGTAAAATACACAGAGGACTGAATGAAGAGCGTTGAAGCTTCATCCCTGGTTCCTTTTTCACCTCTTTTCTTATCTCTACAGAGACATTGTAAGTGCAGTGAAATCGTGTCACCATCATTCAGAGTAAATTACTTTTGAAAGCAGTCATTTTTCAGTTATGCTGATATTTGGCAGGAGTAAGAGCTCTCCAGCCATTCTGTAGCTTAGCCTTGGCTGCAGTTGTAATGTGGACTGCTGCTGTAGTTAGTGCCGCCTGTTATTATTTCAACGTAAATTAGACTTTAATGTCAGTTTTTAAGTAGCATTTTTAGGGTGCCAGTGGTGAGTTATTGTAATCTTGCTTTAGGATTTTTTAAATTTTTGTATTTAAAAACAATTAATAAATAATCACACAATTAGATTTTTGTCATTACAAAAATAAAGTAAAAGCAAAAAACATTTCTATATGCATGAAAAACGTAAACAAAAGTGTTATAATTTTTTTTCTTAAAAGTATAAGGAAACGTCAACTTACGTAAAAGTTCTTTATGTGGTTCAAAATATATTTTTTTAATAAGAGAAAAAACATTTCTGGAGATGTTTTTCCTGAACCAAAGCTTTTAGTTGCATTCATATTCTGTCTTGAATTCAGAAACATTCTGTTTGAACTCAGAGGTCAAAATGTTTGCATTCCTTGTAGGTAATTTATTTTAAAGCCTAATTTTCTAACTGGAAACTCTTAAGGGTCTTCACAAGCTTCAACCTGCAAGTTCAACATCTCTGCTTTCAGTATCTCCACTGTTATTTTCTGTCATGCTACACTGAACCTCTGCAGATTTGCTGACCAGTTTTAAGACGTTCTGGTTTGGTTTGTACTCCAGCTGTGTTGCAAACAGAAAACTTTCCTCCACAAAGTATTTAAATAGCTGTATCATGTTTATTCTGCCTGACACTTAACAACTGGGAGAAATCATCAAATTGTTGCTATTTAGATTAACTCTCGCAAGAGAAACATCTGAATATTAATATTCAGCTTCACTTTAAGCAATATTTTCCTTTTTTTCTAAGGTTTTTAGCACTTTTAGGCCTATTGATGATGAATCCTATTCATGCTGGTACACATAATGTTTTAAACAATTTTCTCTCCCTAATATGTTTGATGGTGTTGATGCTAGAAAATGTTCACCTCACACCACCACAGACCCACAAACACTCTTCCTATTTTCTTCCCTCTGCTGGATGAAAATATCAGGGGAGCTCAATCAGAGTGCTGATAGTGAAATGCCACTGAGCGGGCTTGTAGAGAATGCACCTGAGAGGCTTTGTGATTTATTGCAAGGCGAAGCTGCAGCCAAGTCGCCAACTCTAATTAGAAAATCCCGTGCAGACAGCTGAGTGCAGCAGCGAGTCTTAAATCTCAGGGCCGACAACCTCAGACTGCAGCAGCGTCCAGGTTTGAGAAAAGAGCAACCTCTGCATCAGTGCTGGAAACGTCCTTGTTTTATGAAATGTGTGTTTACACCCGATTTTGAGGTAAGGTTTTTCTTTTGTGTGGTGTAGCTACGTTTTATTTTCTAAAGTTTTTTCTGGCCTTGCTCTGAACAAAATATACAAATTGACTTTTTTACTTATATGAAAAAGATCCCACCTGCAAAAACCCGATGGGAAAGTCAGATCCTCTACAGAAAACCACTGAATCAGATTTTCTTTCACATTTCTAAAATAAGGCTTTATAATCACATTTTAGTATGTTTCTATTCCACATAAAGTTAAAATTAAGGTTTGTAAAAGGCAACCAAAATCAAATTAAACACTGACTGACATAAAGCACAGGCTGTAACAATATAACTTAAACAAAAGGTTGTATTAAAAATTATTAGTATTATTGACGTTAACTTAAAAAAATGCACCATAAATTTAGCAGGAAATAATTTTTCAAAGCCAAGCTGCCTTGTCAATTTAATAAAATTACTCAATCAGTTCAGCTGCACATGGATCTCTGCTGTTTACTTTGTTTCTTCTAGCTCTCACCGGACCAAACAGGCTAAAACTGCTAATAGGAAAATATTTACAACTTTCCTGTTCCAACATGCAAAACAGACTGAACAGCCAGTTGGATTTTCTATTAAAACAGTTCTAGTGCTTAGAGAGATGGAGCTAGAGCTTAATTTATTAATGGCTCTTTAAACAACAAGCGGCTCTTGTGGATGTTTCACAAACCTGACCAGCATCAACACGGCTGAAAATCAGTTACACACACTGGCTACAGAGGGATTTGTTTATAATTCCTGTTGGTATCAAAAGGCTGATAATGTTTAACAACTGAATTGGAAATGACATTTATAGTTTCAGTAGAAAATATTAGCTTTAACAGCAGTTTTATGTGGGGAATAGACCTAAACTTTATGATGAGCTATATAGAAAACTAAACTGCAATAGGATGAGAGATAGTGACCTCATGCTTAGTGTTTTCAGTTTTATCATTTCTATGAGGATTAATAAAGAAATTACTTTCAATGATTTAAACTTGGCACTCAAAACTTTTTCATGAAAAATTTGACTGGTTCATTGCTGTTGTTGGTAAAATCCTTTTGTTTTAATTTAGATTAGTTGTTGAAAATAATGCGCATCATGGGCCAGTGTGCGGAAAGTGTTGCAATAACTTTTCTGGAGAGTCGCCAGCGTGGTGTGAGCATGAGGTTGTAGCCTTGGCACCAGGCCTGCATGGTGGATCCTGCTATGAATTGTTTCAAGAGCGAGGCATGAAGGTGCCGCTCCCCTGCCTGACTGGATGAATTTCAATCAAACCATCAATCAGATTTTATTTAGAGCAGTTTTAGTTAGTTAGTGAAATGCACTAAAAAATGAATCAGTTGATCAATGAGGTTGTATGTCTTTTTGAACTTGAAACATGGAAGGAAAGAAAAGAGGCAAACCTTAACATTATGACCAAACTTTGATTAGACTGAGGAAGACAACCAACAAATGGTACAGGACCCTCTGAGGTTCTCCCCCCTCACTGCTTTGTGATGTTTCCCCTAATGAACTGAACCAAGCTGCATCTGAATGTGTTCAGTCATTGGCTGTGTTACCATTTACCATATAATTGTGCAATTTGACCACTGAAAATAAATTAGCTGAATGGAAACATGGCAATTTTGAAAAAACTTGCTTTTTAATAAAAAGTTTTGGTGCTAGAATGAGGTGTTTTTTTTTTGCAGGATTAAGAGCTTTTGCAACTGAAACACTTTTTTCGTATCACGAGTCATGTGATCAACAACCCGATGTTACTACTGGCAGAAAAGATGAAGAAGACAATGGGAAGTGGACGGAGGATGATGGTGCAGCGTGTTTGATATGACTTATCACATGAACAAACTTATTCAAGTGTGATTTTAACTGTTTCTTATGTAATGGAAACACCGCAAATGTGAATTTATGAGGTCTTTTTTTCTTCTATTCTGTTATGGTTTGTTGCTGTTATTTTGCTGGTTGAACTTGAATTGAAATAGTATCTTTGTAACTTCTGTTAGTGGACAGATTTCTCTTTCAATTGAGTTATATTTCTACATCAGGACACCAGTGTTGTTGTCCATGTGTGTTATGATAGAGAGAAGCTGCGTCGTTCGTCTTGGACTGTAGCACAGGTCGCAACGCTTCAGTGACACCACAGAAAAGGCTACGCAAGAGATGACACACTGTGTGTTTTACTGTCAATTCTCATTCTCTCTCTCACACACACTACCAGTCACAAAGAAAGATTTACACAACACAAACCACTCACTGATGCAAAGCTGTGACTTTCCTTGTCTCTCTGAATGGCAGAAAAGCTGGCAACTTGGCAAGTCTTTGAAATTATATTTAGATATGTTTTGACAAACACGGACACACAAAACACTCAGATACAGACATGGCCGACAGCCGCTGTTCGCTCTTAAAACTAAAATAACAGCAGTATCAATGGAAGCGCTGCACGCCTGCTGGGTTGTGTTTTCATGTCAGCTGGCAAACAGAGAATATATTTAACTGTCTATCCCAATGCACACACACACACACACACTCACAGTCACATACAAACACACACATATACTGTATATCCTTGTGTTGTTAAATAATAGTCTCACAAATGCAAATGACAGATATTTTCCTATTCAGCGATACGCTCATCCAAGCTGCTGTTGTATTTTTAAATCAGAACATGAATAATGTTGACTCAGTATGAGCTGCAGCCAACAAATGAGCTTCCATTTGTGAGGAGTATTTTCAGTCACATCCTTATGCTTATGGATGTTTAATTCCTGCCAAGATGATGGCAGACTACGGCTCTGGAACAGAAAATAAATGTTCACTACTCCTCCTTCTGCTGGCTGATTGACTCGGTTGAAATCTAACCGGCGAAATCAAACTCAATGGGAGAAATCCCAGACAACGCACTGAATGCAATCAAGCAGAATTGCATATTTCCTTCTCAGCTTCATAATTATTTTGGAAAACACTAAACCTTATACCACAGGTGTCAAACTCCAGTCCTGGAGGGCCACTGGTCTGAAACCTTTAGATATTCTGTTCAGGTGCACCACACCTGAACAGAATAATTAGGTCATTAGCAAGGTTCTGGAGAACTTATCAACACACCAGGGGTCCCCAAAGTCGGTCCTCGAGGGCCGGCATCCTGCACGTTTTAGTTCTCCCCCTGGTTGTACCAACAACCTTTTCAGCATGTCAATGTTCTTCTCAGGCCTTCTAATGAGCCATCATTTGATCCAGGTTCGTTAAACCAGGGAGAGAATTAAAACATGCAGGATGCCGGCCCTCGAGGACCGACCTTGGGGACCCCTGATGCACAAGAAGGAGGTAATTAAGCCATTTCATTCCAGTGTTTTGTACCTGTGACACATCTAAAACCTGCAGGACAGTGGCCCTTGAGGACTGGAGTTTGACACCCCTGTTTTTAAAAGCTATGTTTGTGTGCTGACTTAGCCAACATTCAAATGCCTTTGATGTGTGTTTCTTAATACATGTTTGTTTGAACATGTGTGCTTTTTGAAACCATATATGACTAGTTTTCATAAATGAACTTGCCTTGTTCATCCTTTTAATTTTACATTTTATTTATATCACTATAAATATATTGTGAATTTGATTACCTCAACTGAACCTTTTGCAAGTTGGCCCTGTTTTATGTTTGAGTTTAATGTTAAAGTTTGTATTGTTCTAGAGATCAAATTGAAAGTTGTACTGAGCATAGACTTTCTCTTTCTGGAAACTGAACAGAGGATAAACTTTATACAGAAACTGAGGCTTTGTCAGCATATCAAGGAACCTCAGAGGCTTGTAATTAAAGAGCTACTTTAACCCACAGCGGTAAGGACTAAAATGACCTGGGGATTTTTAAGGAGCTGAAAGATTATTTCCACCCTGGGTCTGCTGTATTCATTGAGATTTAAGGTGAATCTGCTGAAGGCTGTTTCTCCTCCCTGACAAATTTCACCAGTGTTGGAGCTACTGCAATCTTCCATCACAAGTGGTCCGAAAAGCAAACGTGTTTCGCTCTTTAGACAGTAAACTGTTGTAAATTTCTCTATGTTGATTTTAGAAGACCAATAGAAACTGACTTCTCTGAGAGATTATTAACTTGTACCACTTTTTTGTTGTAATTGAATGCATTTGTCCCTTTTAAGCCACAACAGCTTGTGCACTGCTAATGTCTCCTCAACTGACTGAGGCTGAATAATTGACTGGGCCAATTGCTTTCCCATCCACTGGCACACATGACTGGGCAGGAAGTGATGACAGCACGAGGTCCCAGCATTAAACATGAACGATCTGGCTGAGTGATCCAATCTTGTTCTGCCTCACAGTTCAAAACATAAAAATTAAACTAAGAAATTATATAAGGCATAGCTGCTGATTATGCCTGGTTCACATAGTAAGAGTTTCAATACCTGAGAGACCACATGTGATAGTATATATATATATATATATATATATATATATATATATATGTGTATATAGACATCTAACAGGTTTGATCGTACAGTGGTGGACGTTGAGCCAAATCCAATTTAACTCATGAACATTTAGATGTCACACAGGAAATCTCGCAAAGCCTCTCGAGATTCCACTCGATTCACTTAATCAAAACACGTTCAGTCCATCTCTGGCTTCTTACTGCGATGCCATTTCAACTTGACAAGATTTCTAACATATTTAACATACTCCGTTTGTGACAGCTCCTCATCTCTGACCTAAACAGAGCACTCCAACTTTAAGTTGGTTTTGTACTCAGAGGAGCTGAGTCTTATCTCCATTGCCTCACACTCAGCTGCAGAGTGCCCCAGTGCATGCTTAAGGTTATGCCTTAAAAAGCCAGAGAAACCAAATTTATGTTTCATCCCACATCCAGATAAGAGAATAAAAGCTTTTCTGCATTCAGACGGCGTAAGTCGGTTCATCCCCAACATCCATGGCCTTTCTGAAGCCACATGGGTACCATCCGAGGGCATGCTGATCTCTGACCCCTCTACACCAGACAGCTTGTAATATTACCCAGCTAGAAAGTTCAGCATGTTTTACTGTTGCGCCTGTGGTGATTCAAAGTATGAGCTAAACACCTGAGACAGACGAGGCCGTTTAAAATATGTAAATGTTCACCTTGGACCAGCCTGTTAACATGTTCGCTCTCATCTGCATTCATCCACCAGCCGGTCCACCTGACGCAGCACCAATAAGATCTTTATTGTCTGTCACTGCATGACCTCTGCAGAGGTAACTTGCTGCCGATTACGCTCTTTTCCCAGCTGTCCTGGTTAATTAATATGAGTTGCTTGTGGAGAGTGGTGCAGAGGCTTTTTACAGTCATTCCTCCTGCTTGCGTCCTATATATTTTTATTTTATTTTATTTTATTTTTTACAAATGGCAGTTCTCTGTTCTTGAATATAACTCTGGAGCAGAGAGAGAGTCTTTATAGAGAGCATGCTGATCTTCTGTTTCCAACACATCTGTCAGTCAAAAGTTTTCTATTAGGTTAAAGACACTGCAATATAACATGAGATATTGGTCAGTGGAAACTGGCTGCAAACATTTGATGTCAGTTAATTAAAAAACAAGTTGTGAAAGTCTTTCCAACACTTTTCATCTCTTTTATTAATGCAGTCAATCTTCACGTACCTGTGAATCCAAAGCAATTTCATCTGCAACCCTACAACAGAAGTCAGGAGTTAAATAATTAAATATTACCTCGTAAAGCTCTTAAAATACTTTATTATAATTAATAACATGTCACAGGTACATCTCACAATTTAAAAGGATAACTAAGTGATTGCTCACAGTCTGCAGGTTGAACTGGGTTCACAGTGAATCCAATTAAAGACGACTTTGATGGCTCTGCCTTTGTTAATGAAGCTCCTGCTGTGCTGCTCCCATCTGTTCTTTGTACATAACATAATTAGGGACCTTTGTTAAACAAATAAGTATTAATTATGCGGAGTATCAAAATATTATGTACTCCAAAAAAACTACATTACTTTGAATAATTCAACAAATTAAAATGCATCTTAATTAAAACTCCTTTTTCAGATGCTGGACTTTGAATACAGTCAAACATAATTTTATTAGACTGATACTTGAAACAAAAAGTTTAATGAAAAAGGTTAGTTCATTAATAAATAAATTTCTTAGGTACAAGTTCATTAATTTATTTGAGAAAGCACAAACTCCAGAATACAAGTTGTTAGTTTTTCTGATTGTGCTTAAGTTTTCCTTGAAATGTAAGAAAAAAAATCTTCTATTTATGTTATGTATTATTAGTTTTGCCACTATCTTTGCATTTGAGTATGTTTATTAATTGATTTATTTATTTCACAAATATTTCATTATAAGTGAAAATTATTGTTTTACTGAAACTGTTCCTCTATGGTCCCAAATTATATCCACTCCCAAAAAATGCAATATTGTTGTTAAATAAGGAAATTCCCACAATTCTTTCCACCCAAAATGTCTAAAATGACACATAGACATCAGGTTCACGTGAGGAGAATGCTGTTAGTTTTTTGGAAATGATTTGCCTTATTTAAACCTCTGACATTAGTGTGGTGTGCTCCTGAGCGTTGAATTAATAATGAGCACAATGGTGAGATCCACAGAGCTGTCTGAGGCCTTCAGAAAGTTTGGCACGCGATTTTAAGAAGTCTCGAAAGAATTTGATATTAGGCACTCGGCTAAAAGTGCAGGGCATTTTAAAATGGCTGCCAACATGCACAGATCTGTCTGTCCAAACAAGCTCACCCTGAAAAGACTGCAAAATGCAAAAAAAAAAATTCCAAGATATCATTACGAAACCTACATCAAGTTCTAGCTACTGTTAATGTGAAGTTGCATGTTCAGTCAGAAGGAGACTACACAAACTGAAGTTTCATGGGAGGTGTGCAAAGGAGGAAACTTTGACTCTCTAAGAAAAACCTTTCTTAGAGAGGCTTAATTAAAGGCTCTCTTAATTAAAGAGACCTCATCCTTTGAAAAGAAAAATCAAACCAATTGTACAGCATGGTAGTGGAATGGTCATGGTTTGGAGATGCAGCTTACCATCTTGAGAAAACAATTTCTATCAAGGTCTTTGTAGGAAAATCTGACCAGGTATACAAAATCAATCAAAGCTGAAGCACAACCGGGGCCTGGGAAATGAAAGTGACCCAAAACATACGGGCCGAAAATTAACAAATGGAAATAAATGGAGCTCCTGATCTCAGTGAGAGAGATAGGAAATGGGATGAACATACAGGAAAGCCATAAAACATCTCACAGCTGGATGTGGGAGCAACTTTCCTCTGATTTCAGAGACTGGCAGACAGCTACCACTAAAGCCTCAGATAAATTGCTTTGAATAAAAGGAGTAATATTAGCTATTAGGGGGCTTTCAGTTTTTCTTCAATTAAAATTAACATTTTGTTGACCTCTTTGTCAACAATGCTCAGTATTCATTTTTTTAAGATGCACATCATGTATAATTTTCTTTAATTAGATACTAATAGGTGAAAGTTTATATTGTGTATCTGTGTGTGTGTGTATAAAGACACTAAAACCATTTTCTCAGAGCCCAATATTTTCCGCTACAGATACAGATACCGCAGGGCAAACAAGGAGCTTTCATTTAGCTGAGCCTCTTCTTCTTCATAACCATTAAACAGCAAACATACAAAAATAAACAAGCATAAACACTAAAACATCACCGCCTGTTTGGATTTTATTTTAGGTATTGAAAAGACAAAAGAGCAGCGTTGATCTAGGCAACTGCTGACAAGTGTCTGGTGCGCCGTCCTTTTGAGTTTACTGAGAGAGTTTGAAACGACAGAGAGAGTCATTCTTCCAAACTGGAAACACTATAAAAATATGCCTCTCAGTTTGTACTGCAAAGATTACTGATAGCTTTCTGCTTGAAATATTTTACCTTACAATCATAGTACCATCGTATGATGCTTCCACTACAATAGGAATGATCTGCCAGTTGAACTAGCACTTTGCATCAATATTAGGAAATTATTGATTATTGTTGTAAAGTTGCTTGTAAGCTAGTTTTGTCTAATTTCAAGTGTACTAAGATATTTGCACTAGAAGCTATAATACTTGATTTTGTGGTTTTACAGTGTGTTGAGCAGGAATCTGTTCAAGTTCAAAGGACAAAAAAGCAGAAACATCAAACACACAGATACAGGGAGCCAAAAGTATTTTCTGTTGAGAGAAAAACTGGTAATTTGATATTTTAATCTGAAATTCCTCTGGACGTATTATAATTACACTTTAAAAATGCAGAAACAGGGGTTAGTTATGCTGTAAGCCTCTTTCCATATCCCACTCTCCTCTGCTCATGTCTGAGCAGTGTTGTTGAATATTTTATTGAGTCTGACCTGACACAGCTTTGTTTTACAAGCAGAGTCATTCTGAAATGTATTTACTCAGAATTATTAAAGACAGCTCATCTTCACCTCATATAAATTTGCCTTGTCATTTGCTTACACATTAAAATATGTCTTAGCATTTCATCTTTTGCATATAAATGCCATTTGAAATCCGAACGCTATTTTTATTTCTACTACATATAAAGGAAAAACCCTGCTTTTTCACGTTGCTTTGTTGTCTAATAAATTGCCCAAGCTTTTCAATTGTCTTCTGATGGGAGTACATTTCTTACCGTCATATCCATTCAGCTCTAAAATTACGTGTGCTGTTTTTCAACTATTGAAGCCCATGCTATGTCTCCAATGGATGGTTAAGTGCAAGATGATTCACCGTCCATCCTAGGGGTTCAGGTTAGGTCAGTAGAGTTTACCTACACATCAAATGTCGTGCAGTTTAACTGGCTGTTGGCCTGCAGGTGATTGCAAACAGAACACAGATGGATACTTGTTGTGGTAACTCAGAACAGATTTAGAATAACACAAGATTAAAGTGCAAAACAAACATCCAATCTGAGAAATGTTGTCCAACTTCAAATGAAATTTGCTGCATTACTAAATATGCATGCTTTGCATAAAGTAGCACATCTCACCTGTGGTAAATATTAAACCAGACTGGACACAAATAAAAATGTGTGGACAGCTGGTTGGCTTTTAGTGCATCCTAGTAGCAGATGTTGAATGGCTGGGCTCTGACCGCCATGTCTCCTTTATGGAGATTGATAATGGGCGTTTTGCAGCAGCTGCAGAAAGTTTGACCTGTGCCGAATCTGCATAAGGCTTATTCATGTTGAGTCACACAGGTCACACTGACTAATGAAGCCATCACAGCTGAATTTCACAGCAGAGGCACGGGAAGGCATGGTGGATCCCACTAACCGTGTGTCCTTCAGGGTCCTCTAGCTTTCAATTAAAAAAATGAAACTAATGATCCAATCTTCCATAGAAAAGAACGAAAAAGTTAGGGCTGTTCTCAAAATGTGTATTTGTGTGAATATTTAAAGAAATAAGTGGGGAAAAATTTATGTTAAACAAAATGTGTTTATTAGCCAATATAGCCTTACTCAGACTTTAGTGAGCTTTTAAAAGTCCTGTTGGTTGGTCTCCTAGTTAGAAAATTTGATGCAAATAAAATATTCTATTAGCAGCTAAGGTTTCTGCTAAAAGGTTAAATAGACAAGCAGTGAACAGCCACAACAGGTCTTAATATTTGCTGAATCTGAAAATCTGCTTCCAATTGTATTTTTTTTTTATTGCAAGGCCGTCCGTACTGCAAAATAAATGTGATTGCAATCAGACTTCTGTGTGAACATTTTACGACCCCAAAGCGACCCGCATTCGAAGAACATACAGTACACATGACAGCAGCGCACTGTTTACAGGAGTAAACTAAAAGAATCATAAGATGAAGGAAGCTAAGAAACAAGAAAAATTACTGTTGACACAGCTTCCTTCAGCCATGTTTATGTCTGGATTTACTGTGTATGTCAGATTTAGGAGGCATTTGCGTTTTGCTTGAACGTAGCCTAAGGCTTTGATTCACAACTGGGTAAAGAGGATTGCAACTGAGATGCAGATCAAAAAGTTACATTAAACCCACAAGTTTAATGTAATAGTGTTGAATGTATTCAACAATACAATTTATAGTCAGAAAACATTGGTGTTGAGATATCCAATCAGGAGCTTCAACACCAGAAATGTTAGAAAATAAATAATAATTTATACAAAAAGCAAAAGGCTAAATTCTTCTGAAAAGGTCCACATGTTTGTTTCACGTGCGTCTTTTTGCCCAGAGTCCGAGCGTGACTCTCACTTTTTCTCAGGCAGCATCTCTGTGCATTAAGTCAACCTCCAGCTTCTCTGGCTAAATTCCTCCAGATCACACAAAAAAGGAAAGTATAGTGCTGACCAGAGGCCATGTTATAAAAAGAAAGGGGAAAAACTGTTGAGTCACACACAAAGAGTCTGTGTTGATGGCTCAGATTATACTGAAGTAAATCTCTCAGACTAACAGTCAAAAGATGACAAGGTTTGGGGGCTGGGGGGCCAAGGAGTCGTCATGAGCTGCTCTTTATTTCTGGACCTTAGTAACCTCCTGCATGAGAATGTGAGTCAAGGTTTTTTAAAAGGATTTTATTGCATTTTTTGAATCCCAATTACCAGTCACACAAGCTTGTTGCATTTTATTTTTGTTTTAAATTTTCCTATTTGCTTCACCGTTTTTTCCAAAATGAGCGATGAACTTCTTTGGAAGGTGAAGATAATGATTTTTTTTTTTACTTATACTATGCTACATAGAGCCAGGACCAAATGGTTAATGACTGTTTAACATATAACAATAAAAATACTTAATGGCAAAGTTTTGTAAATGAGAATACTATGGGGGCAGATGGGTCAGAAAAAATTAAGTAAAATTCATTTTTTCATTCAGAAATATCTCTAGGCAGATTTTTAATGGTTTTCTCTTTTTGATTTTTCCCATCCTGCTTTTTAAAATTGCAGACATTTTGTTATTAGTCTCTGTTTTGGATGTCTTTTCTTTGAAATCCTTCATCCTCATTGTCATTTTTCCACCTCCTTTGCTCGTCATTTCTGTTCTTTTTTTTTTTTACCTTCTTTCCTTCTACTACCCTTTATTTTTCTCTGTCACTCTGTATTCATGGCAGTCCCTTCTTTTCTCACACCATTTAATAAGATTAATTTTTTGTAGCCATGACTGCTTAATATTTTAAGCTATTTGAACAATTTCTTTCCCAGATATTTTCAGTTTTTCTTTCCTGTCCTTTCCATTTATCATTTTTGTTGTTTTTTTTCATTATCTATGACAGTTTTTTTCTTGTCAGTTTTTGATTTCCCTTGGGTAAATTCTTTTATTGGATATTTATAATTTTCTTTGTATTCCTCCCTCATGTCTTTGATCATTTTTATTTCTTTCTTGTCTTCCAACACTCTACATTTCCTGCATTTTGTCTGTTTTATGTGTTTCTCTTTCATTCCAGTAATGTCTTCCTGTCTGCTCCCTCCATCTTATCTCATTCCTTTCACCCCTTTCTCCTCTGTCTCTTCCTGTAATCCATGTCTTTGCTCTGATTTAGTTTTAACCTTTATTTTCCTTTGCAGTTAATATTCACCTGAGGCCACAAGTGATGGCTGCTGTCCAGGTACATTGCTTAAAAGCATGTACGGTAGAACATTTTTACAAAGCACCTGATTTTGTCCGACCTCTACAGATGATTTCTCTCTCATATAACAAGGAAATAGCATGCAAAAACGGTATGAGATAAAAGTCAGTGAAGTGAGCTCACTGTTATATTTTATAAATCAGTCTCCAGACTAAAGGTAGCTATATGAACAAGAGACCTATTCAAAACATACCTGCCCTCATAAATGCAGATTAATTTACACTGGCTTTCATTTGATTCTTCCTTTATGTAAAAGCTTTTCACAATGTTGAAAATAAACTGCAGCATTTGTAGAAAAAGAGAATATCTTGCAAAAAACAGGAATAAATTGTTCTACTTTGCATTTCGTGTCATTGACATCTTGTGAAATTTGAGAACATTTTCACTTGCAGATCTTATTAGATCCTGTACCTATATCAGTACATGCTCCAGAACAAAGTACAGTGTTAAATATCAGTGCTCATCTCCAGAGGGCCATTGTCTTTAATTAAAGTGTGGTTATCTCCTTCATTTTGCCCTTCATCATTAGCAGAGTCTCTCCTTTATGCAGACACTTCAGGTCACTTTCAGGTCAGCGCACACAGCTGAAAATGAAGACAAGTGTTTGTGGTTCACCTGCAGATTTGTTGGTTGCAGGAAAACCACAGGTAGCTAATAAGATGCTTTAGCAAACTGCTGTGTTCCTGCAGAGTTTCGCTGGCTGACATCAATAGGTGCACTTAGAGCGGTTAAACACAAAAATGAGGACATTACATTTAAATGAAACGGCAGGTTCCACAAATAACATTTGCTTTCCGTTTCATTGCGACAACGTTTATTTCAAATATGCTGCAAGGTTTCACAATATAATCAGAAATATTTCACAGGTTAACCTTTAATTTTTTCTTTTTTTTGTCTAGGACATTTTAAGTGGACATATGTGAGAAAACACTGACATGACGCTTTTTGACCTATAAATGCCCTCATGACATTTTCAAGAGCTCTGTTATCATGTTTGATTAAATCTATTTTCAAACTGGCTTTGATTGAAGCTTTGATTGAATCTATTTGACTGCTACATTCTGTGAATTAACTTTTTCCTTTTACACGTTCCTTAAAATATTGATCAGCACTTCTTCACTGCTTCTTTTGTTCAATTTTAGTCCAGATCTAAATCAGAGGTGTACAAAGCTCTCAGAGTTTTTGCACATGACGAAAGCAAACAGCTGCAGTTATAACATTTAATGCATCTTTATCACCAGTGCCAATATGCAGCTGTAGTTTTCATAATAGAAATTACAAAAGTGCATCAGTTTATCATCTGAAAACTTCAAATTTGTGGGAAAAGTAAACATTAAGAAATATTCCATTATATATCCCTAACTAAAATTATACCATCTGTTGATGTACCTAAAACCAGTCTGTAATTGTAATTCCTAGCTGCTTACCTACAATAGTAAAAGAAAAATTGCAGCTAACGTGACAAACACAGACAAAACGGTGGTGCAGCTGAGTGAGGCATGAATTTTACTGACTGAAGCAAAGGATTCTGCAATGTGAATGATAGCTTTCATGGCAGGGCTGCCCCAACTTTGAGAGAAAAGGGTGTTCTGGGTATTCAGCCAATCACTGTTCTTGGTTGAGGTGCAGTCTGTGGCCCGTGATAAGGCCATTAAAATGCCTGGCTGAGGCCAGATGGTCTGTCATTGAGAAGACAAAGAGGGAGAAGGACAGAGGGAGCGAAGGAGGTAACATCATACGGAGAGGTGGAAAAATGGAAAACGATACAGAAGGTTGGGCTAATTTGAAAGATGAAGAAGAAGAAGAAAAGAAAAACTGAGAGAAGATGAGGAAAATGTTATCATACAGATTTTTGTTACACCTCCGGTTATACGTAGATTAAAGGTCATTTAAAAGTGTTTGCTTTTTCCTCTTTGAGAGGTTGGAAGAAATACATCTTTACACATAATAGTTTCAACTAATGTTTTATGACTGCCTGTTATGACACTGCCCTGATACATGTTTTGATACAAGTACCTGTAAAATATGTTTTAATTAGGCTCCTAAAAGATTTATACATAATGGCTGGTTTGTATTGAGTTCATGATGGAGATAAAGTTGAGGCAGCTGGAGGATCATGAAACTGGAATTACAACAAGAGCATTTTTGTGTGGAACTGGAACAGCCAGACGATGCTTTGTGCCATCAGGCAGAGGTGATATAAGTTGATTTCATTTAACCTCTGATTCCCTTTCTGCTACCTGCTTTCCGGGCTGTACAGCAGCCCAACCTGAGACCTCTCACATTTCAACCTGACATTTCTAGATTTAATTTAAAACATTTTGAAACTGAAACACATGAACCTGGGAGATTAAAATATGGAAATTGGGAAATAATGTTTGAAGTTCCAAATAAAAATGAGTTTTAGTGTTTTATATTCACACATGAAATGTAATTGTGGTAATAATGGCAAAAAAAACAAAAATCAAAAAATCGAATCGACTTATGGTGGCCAGTTTCACCTGACAGCCAGTCTTGACGGCAAATTCATCCATTATAGGCAATCAATACTGACATCCAAAGGATGTTTCAAACATGTTTTCTTGGTTTTAGTTAAGAGCTAAGACTGTTAATGAGTAAATTAAGATGCAGTTTGTTACTGATGACCAGCAATTAAATAAACTTCCTGCCTTTTAGTGTTGCAGTGAAAGTGAGTTGTAAACATATGGAAAGCCATAAGTGGTACATCAGGAATGCTTCAAATAAACATTTCTTTTCTCCACATGCTGAGTTTCTGGTTTTTAATCCTCAATATTTATACATTTTCTATTTTCACTCAAGGTGGAGGGGTAATTAAATTCAAAACTTTCAATTTACATTAGTCTAGGGTAAAAAAAAAAAAAAAAACTAGAAAAAAATATGCTTGTTTGGTTTTGTGCTATTTTAAGACTCCTTTTAGTTTTGGATTCAGATAAATAAACTGACATGGCAAAATGTAAGAAAGTGAATGAGCAACAAAGAAATAAAGACAGAAATCCAAACCTCCAGAAGAAGAGGTTCTGTTTGTAGTTAGCAAGGTGAGACATCAAACATGTTGAATGAGGTTCCTTATTCTGATGAAACCAAAAACTAGCACTTTACCCTGAACACACCATTCCACAGTGAAACATGGTGTAAGCAGCATCATGCTGTGGTGATACTTTTCTTCAGCAGACAGAAGAAAGATGATCATAATTATGAAAAGATAGGAGAGGCTAAATAGATAGCAGGTTGCTAAACTTTTAAAATGGACTTAGTGCTATAGTGGTTTGCACCATTTTGAAGTTTTTTTCTTCTTCTTCTAATTATGTGACTGTGAATAAATCAGATTTAAAGCAGGGCTTCACTTGGAACAGATGGAAAAACTTTTGAGTGTGAACTTCTTTTTGAAATGGGGATATTGATGCATTACATTGTTTTCAAGCTTCACCTGCTTTATTAATATGTTTTCCAGGTACATTTATATTTTGCTATATCATTGCTATACTGTGTAGACATACATGAATGAATATAGGTTTGCAGCTGGACCGGCAGTAGCTCAACTGAGCTGAAGTAAGCTATGAATAAAAGTGAAAAATACAGGAATAGAATGCTAATGGGCTTATCTGAAGGAAAAAAAATACTCAGAGAAATCTGCAATACCTCTTTGCATCTCTAAATTACATTGGGAACTGTTCTGTCTCTCTCAGGGACGCTGATACACCACCAGGCAGACAGAGACTGCTAAGTAGTGAAAATGATGACACCATTTCCTGCTACAAAAAAGAAAAACGGAAATAAAAATCACACAACAGATGACAGATGGAGCGACTAACGTGGTTAAAAAGTCATAAATATTAATATTCTAATTTGTTATTCTTTTTCTCATATTTCATGATATTGTTCTCACAGAGAACATGAGCAATGGTTTCAGAAAGTGCCATAAAAACAAAGTAAAGCAGCTATGACTCCTGACTATTGAGAGCAAATGGAAAGAAATATGAAAAGTAATTATGAGAAGGTCTGAAATAGGAGTTGGATGGTTGAATGTCTTTTAGCATTTATGTATTTTATTTAAAATATATTCATGTTTGTTCTTCACAACCTGAGACATAATGGTGACGAAACAAGTTTCCTTTTTTTCATATGTTATTTTTGTTGGACTAAAACTATGAATGAGCGATGTGGACTTTCCACAATAAATGTTTCCATATTTATTGTGGATTTTATTAAGCTAATAATAAAAATATTTACACAACTTCCCTGCAATTTTTAAGCAATTGTATGGCTGTGACTACATGTCATTACAATCAAAGCCCAGCAAACAAATACTTTCCTTAAAGTATAACTAAACTCCAAAGAACATTTTTGCATATAAGCTGAATTTGGCCCTAAGAGTGCTACCTTTTGTTACTGTGCAAATTGAGACATTTATGTGGAAATGTGTTTATTTCTGCAACCATCATCTTACCAGAATTAGTATACCTAATTAAAATAGTTTTGTTTCCAGACTTAGCTTTAAGACATAGTTAATATATTTTTTAGTAAAATTAAACTTTTAACTCTGCTAATCATAACATTTTATGATTAGTAAAACTCTGACTCCTCATGAGTCACCTTATAAAAACTGAAGACAGAATGGAGACTTTGAGTTTTAGGCTTGTTGGTTTGATTGATTTTTGATTTTGTTTCAACAATTTCTCTCTTACTTGTATTTGATTTTAACATCTAAGACAAATTGTTAAGCTTCAACACAACAGTTTACCGGTGTTGTCTGATCCAAGTGTCTTGAATTTAACTCAAATGCTTCTCCTGTCAAAGCTGTTTATTCTTTCTCTCGTCTTTCTCTGAGTTCTTGGCTTTTTGCTAGTGTCTCACATAGTTAACCCTTCCTATGCTGACTTTCTGCTGCAGGGGGACAAAAACAAACATCTGTTGCTTAAGGCTCCAGGCAACAAACTTACAGAAGACAAATGTTTTTCACTCAGGAACACATCAGCCACACCGAACCACTGCACACCAATAAATGCCAGCTCCCATCTACCCAACACAAAGGCAAATGGGTTCTGATTTGGCCTTTGGCCTTGTTAGAAAGTCTGTGACAGGCTGGTAAAAGCAAGTGTCATTTCTTTATGTTCTAAAGTGCTGATGTGTTGGGGACATTTCAACAGCATATAGATGCTTTCTGTAGATGGCTGATTTCTTAAATGACTTTGAGAGTTCTTGTGGAGTCAGTCAGGGTCACTGTCATGGACATGACGGCAGGATTTAGGTAAGAGGAAAAATGGCAAGCAATTCACCCCACCGGTTGACAACCCAACTTTTAAAGACAAACTAAATGTTTCATGCTTTTGGTTTTTTTGTGTTTCTTTTCTGTATATTCTCAAACCTATTTGTCGCTACCTCATAATTCCTCTTTGCTTGTTGGTTTGTAGCTGCATCTGAGTAGCTGCATTTCCATTGACCTTATAGCAGCACAAATTGGAAATACAAAAATAAATGTGCTTAATGGAAACATGCCAATTAAACAACTATTCTTTTTCCATAAAAAGTTGTTGTGCTATAGGATGAGGTGGTTTTTGGCTGTAATGAAATTAGTGTATTTCACAAAACTGCAGTGGAGACACTTTTTTCACAGTACACAGTTTTTTTTCTGTGTGGTCAACAACCAGATGTTACTGCTGGCAGAAAAGACAAAGAAGATGACAAGAAGTAGTTGGAGGATGCGTGTGCAGCATATCTTTTAATGGCTTATCGCTTGAGCTAAATTATTCACATGTGATCTTAATTTCGTTTTTAATTAAATAAAAACTTTTCAATTGCGAATTTGTGTTTTTTCAATATTAGCAGAATATCGACAAAGTTTTGCGCACATTTGTAATGGAAAAAACTACTCTTTTGCAACTTTTTCAGCCCTACCCTAATCCTTTGCTTCACAAGTTAGCATAGCAAGTGTGAAATTGACAACTTTTTGACAATAAAAAGACCAAAGGAATCATCCAGCAACCCAATATGAAAGTCACTGCTGCAAAAAAACCCCAAAAACTCATATGACCAACTAAAATCACAAGGTATGAGGCAGGATTTCTGCAATACATATGGAAGAATTATAGATTTGTGGATAAAAATGAGAAAAGAAACATTCTAAAAGTCAATGTTACTTTACATATTTTCTGCAATTGTTTGTGTGTTTGCTACCCCCTAAAGCTAATGCTCCATGGGCGGCCAGTCATGGAAAAGTTTGGGAACTTCTGCACTAATGTTCTCCAGCAAACATCTGAGACCTCCGAAGAGCTGTCAGATTTATACCAGGATTAAATTACACATGTGAACTCATTGCTCTCAGTCCACATCTGTTCTACATTTTGCTTAGAGATAATTTTAAGATTTTTTTCATTTGTAAAACAAAATCTAAAGCAATCATTTGTTCTGCTTTATCAAATTACAAGATACGACTTTGATGCCCTGTGGCTGTTTTATGACAAAATGTGAAAAGATTCAATGAATGCTTCCTCAAGGGAGTGTAAGAGTTAAATATGCTGTTAATACAGAATATTGATGATATGGGGATGAACATAACCCCACTTTCACAGTCTCAACATTGCCCATATTTGGACCTTCCACCTGCTGAAATTCCTCCTGCTAACGTGTGGTGGAGAAATTACACGTCAGCCACAGTGTCAGAATGATTAATTTGCCTCTGCATCATGGCATAGTAATCCTCTTCGCAATGGTGCGATCAATCACAACAACGCCGGCGGGTCGCTGTGGCACACACCATACAGCCCGACTGAATGCTGAGGCGAGATGGGTTCCTCCCACAATACAGTCACAACAAACAGCTTGATAGAGTCTGCTTGCCTAGCAGGAGCAGAGGCGAAAGCTGTGGAATGAGATAAGAATCATGTTTATATTCAGCTGCTCTGTTTCTCAATGCAGAAAAAAAGTTTGTGACATTTGGGGCAAAGGAGAAGGAGCTACAACACATGCATTCGAATGCCAAAATAAAATTGAGAAATAAAGAGGGAAAAAGAAAAACAGGGGGCTGCGAACTACATTATCATTTCTACTGTTTTTATGTGTACACTAAAATATTTGACGGTGGTTTAATTTGAAAATGAAAGTTAATTTGTTGTTTTTGTTTTAACTCTGAAATTAAAGTTCATCAAGTTCATTAAAACTGATGCAAATTTTGTTCCAGTAGCTCAAAAATCTTCAACTAAGTACTTTAACTCTAAATCAAGACAAATAATCATTTCACATTATGAAAGAAGACTGCCCTCTGTGGAGCAAGGACACATTTCTGCATTATTTCCACTTACATTATCAAGTTATAACTAGTTATTATATGTTAGAAGAATTTTGATTCTTGATTTAACTTGCATTAACAAATATCTGATAATGCATCTTATGAAACATCACTGAATGCTGGTCATAAAAATTTTATTTGAACAGGCTCAAACAATGTGAGAGGACAATGTTATTATCCAATGCAAACTGACAATTGCTTCAAAATGACTATTAGGCTTAAAAACAAACTTTAGATCAATATGACCCATTTCCATCTCACTCAGGAGAGATACAAAAACATGTCGCTAAGCACCATGGGAAATGGTTCCTACTCCTGCCTTTTTCTTTCAGTTTTTTTTTAAAGTGATAACTTGAAAGCCCTCCTTTGCTCTTGGAGGAATAACAAAATTAATAAAAAGTTAACACAACTTGCTACTGTCAATTTATTTTTCACAAATGTACACACTTAAGTTCAAAATCTAAAACTTACAAGATTTATTTTGAAGTTAATAGACAACTAAATGTGGCTCAAACATTTTACAGCTTCATTAGTTATCTACTGAGGTTCATTCCCAGTTTCTGTTAGCTCTTACTGAGCACTGACATTATCCATTCAGCCTTTCTTGGATCAGCCATTAGGGTTGAATCCAGCTGGATTGAAACAGCATCTGAATCAGGCAACAGTGTCTTCGGATGTAATATAAAACTTCCCACATTTTTCTCAAGATGGAGGCTCCATTGAGTCTTTGTTGGACATCTTAATTTGCTCAAACATCCCCAGGAGCCTCTTCACCTTGATCCTGCAGACTGCTTACTTAGCTTTCTGTGTTGTGAGCCAGCACTTAGCTCTGTAATGAACATTTAGGTGCAACGCTGTCTTGTTGTAAATCATTCTAGTGACTAGCGTTGGGAAAGTTGTTTCCATCTGACAGCACAAGGAACAATAGTGAATCATAAGTCAAGCAAGTTGCAATGAAGTTATTCTGTTTCTGGAAAGTTGATCCTAAATTTATTTTTCTTTAAGCATTTCAACACTGGACTTGACACCGGTCTTGACTGGTGACAGCATTATCACATTCTATAATAATGTTTTGTAAAAACTCGTCCAAAGGCTTGTAACTTTGTTTAGACAAAGGCAGCGATGTTAAAAATGCAGCACTATCTCCTCAGACCACTGGACTCCACCTGCGATGTTGTGACTTTTGCTCTTGTCCTTTGTTTTTCTGTTGGTCAGGAGTTGGTTTTGTCTTGATTCTCCCATGAATTTCATTTTTGCCAGTTCTCTTAATGTTGAATCATAAACATTGACCTTAGAAGAGGCAGAGGCTGACACCCTGAACTTTATGAACTTTTGGAGACATGTCAGTGATTTTTTAAAAATCTGTTCTTAAATTTCTTTACATAATGTGCAGCTTTTTTATTTACTTTTATTTACATAAATTACATAATTTCATATTGTATTATATTATAAATTATATTCAGCTGAATTTATGATGCTACATATATGACAGTAATCAAAGCAGTACTGAAGTTAAATTAAATTAATATTTAATTTAACTCTCTGAAAGAGGTTAATTACACTTAATTAATGATATAAAATGTGGTAAATTTACACATTTTATACCATATCAGGTTGGTTTGGATAGCTTTACTCTCTCAATAAATGAAATCAATATTTGAAAAGTCAACTTTATATTTACTCAGGTTATCTTTGTCTGACATTAAAATTTATTTGACGATTAAAAACTTTAAACAAAACATAAAAAAGAATAAATTAGTAACGGGGCATGTACTTTTAGGCCATCATGTTACTACAAATATTAAAATGTTAAAGTTATGTTAGATGGTTATTTTTTAAACTCAAAGCATAAGTTGGAAAACTGCTATGCACCAATCAACCACATTACTGAACAATTAAAATTGCATATTTTTTCCTGGTTGCCTCTGATTAATGTTCAGCAGGTAATTTTTTTTCCATTAAAGTCCCAAACTAAAAATCTCCATATTATTCAGTCTGTAAGCTCACACACATCATGTCAATTGTACATTTTGTTTAGAGAATTTAATCCATAAATGTGAAAAATCAGATGCTTTTCTTTCTTGTTGGATCCAGAACTGCTACCTGTGTGGTCTATGTTTGTTGTTAAATTAGAAGCGCATACATATTAGTTTCAATTAATTGGTGATAATTAGTTTACCTCTAGAAATAAATGTTTTCTTTTTAATTATGTGATTTCTCCATTTTGTGTTTGCATTGAAAGGAAACTGGTTTCCACTGGTTCAGCTTTGCTACTGGAGTTTTGCATGTGGTCTATTCTGTGGGAAGGACAGCAAGGCCAGAGAAAGCAATAACAGCACACAAAATAAAAAAAATAAAACTCCAGAGTAAATATGACCTGAGTTCAGGTGCCTGAGGCTCAGCCGTCCTGCGGTCTAACAGCACACCTCAGTGACTGGGATGACAGGACATCACACTTCTAACCAGATCACAGTGCAATGTGTCCCTGTTTATTCTCATGACACAAACACACTCTGTAAAATACAGCCAGCTCTAACCGTCCGGAGGCAAAGCTCAGCTTTATCGCAGATAAATTACATATTGATCTCACAGTGTGGATGGGAGGGTGGGGAAATAGACTGAGTCAGTGGACTGACTTGAGTTTTCTCTCTGGAAAGATGTGATCAAATTCCTGCTGTTATCCACCACCCATGCAAGCTGCCTGACGGCATCCTTCAGAATGCAGCAGCAGAGTAAAAGATATCCAACACTCATATTGTCTGTGAGTTTGAAAGAATCTGCAAAAATCCTCAGAGCTTCTTAGGAAAACCTGTTTTACTCTAGAGTGAAAAATTTTCTTCACTGAGTTTTTGTTTTGTTTTGCATGTTTCTGTTTTCTTATGTAACTCTTGTGTAATAATTTTGCATGCAGATGTGCAGACATAGTATAATGCCTTTCAGACTGAATGAGAAAACTATCTGTAGCTGTATTAAAACATTCAAAAAGGTTCAGAAATGAACTAAAATTTTATCATTGAAATGAAATTGAAACAAATGAAAGACTAAATCAATAAGTTCCCCTATAAGGTTTTCACCCAGATCCAAGCCCTTTTTATCTGCAAAAAAATCTTAGCACAGTAGTTTGGTGCATTTGTCTAATCTTTCAAAGACTCATTGGATCAATAAACCAATAAACAGACTAGATGCATTTTGCTTCTGTTATAGAGATGAGCTAAATAGACAATGCCCCAAGATGTACACATCGAATCTGCAAAATCTGCAATGTCCCAGTGTTAACTGGGAGTTTAAACTGTCAAGCTCAGCTAAGAGCCCATGCAACTGGTGGCTGTGAAGCAAATTTGACCCATTTGTGATGCTGTAGCTAAATTATGGAGCTAAATGTTAAGGAAAGCAGCTCCTCTTTTGCTCAAGCACACCTGTAAGTATTTATTTACAAATACATTTATATTATAGTATGTTTTGGGTCTGGTAGTTTGGTAATGATTCCTATAATTTGCAGAGAACAGGACTTCCAAACGGATTAAGCTTATAATAATAGCTATATTGTGATGATCATATAACAATATGTTGCATGGTACTGATCATCTTGAGCAGTTCTTGACTGGATTGGATCATATTCATTTGCTAGAAGTAAGAATTAATCTTAGCAACATTCTGTGTAATGTGTTTAATTTTTCTATGTTTCTGGACTTCCTTAGTCTTGAGGACATGAAGTTTTTCAAGTTGACTCTTCATTGATTTTTCGTTTCTCATGTCGACAGAAAATGTGGTCAAACATTGTTTCTTAAGCCTAAAAGAAGGTGAAGCCTAGATAAATCCACATTAACTATAATGTTTTGAACAAATGAAATTTTTTTTTTTCATGTATGACTAAAATGGTTTTTAGCGTAATAAAAGCTGAGCGTTTCAAAGTCACTATTAAGTGTTGTTTGCTAATATGTCCATAAAATAATAGCTTTGAAGTAATGTTATGGCTGAAAATATAGTTTCATATACGGGAAGATATGTTTGTATGACCATTACATGCTGAGTCTATAATTGCAGCACACCACACTGAAGTGTATTTAAGCCCCCATGCTGCTCACCTTATTCGGAAGGATAATATGATTAAGAGCTTCCTATAGTGCTTTGTGTAGTGCGTGTCCACGTGTGTGTGTGTGTGTTTGTGAGCATTTTTGCAGAAAAACCTGGCCAGGAGCCAAAAGTGCCATCTTAATATGTGCTTCCTGCTCACCTCTCTGCAGGTCTGGAGCAGCGCGACGCCTGCGTCATGCAGAGCCTCACCTTCAACCAGAGCCAAATCATCGGCCAACTATCACCCTGTACAAGGTTACATTAACACTCTGAGGTGTCCAATCACATATTGGACTTTATGCACTTAAAAGGTTAAGAGTTAAGCTCTCAAATGGAATGTCAGAGAGAGCAGCTGTCTATTTGTGAGTGTATATAACACATAAGCTTTTTGGAGCAACTCTAATCATGCCAATTCTTGTAAAATTGTTGTTTTTAACAGAGTCCTATAATAAATCTGTACGCATATAAAACATGAAGGCCTTAATATAAGTTACCTACAAGTTAAAGATGATTAATATCCATATAAATTACATTAGGCACTTAGTTCATCAACTGTATTTAATGAGGATGATCCAGGTATGAGCCATTAGTACTAATACATTTCTCTCATTAAGTCTGGGAAGTTTAAAAGGGGAGGAGATGAAGAAAGAGTGGAAGTGTAGTAAGACAGCGCTAAAGGAATGCTTTAATATTTAACATGAATTTATGTATGTTCAAAGGATTATTAGTTAGAACAGATTTAATATCAGGATAGCAGCCAAGGGAGGTGAACCCAAGTTTAGTGTTGTACTCAAAAGATACTGCTTAGTGATTTATTTAAACCCTGATAAAATGTGCATGAAATATTTTCAGAGCTCAGCTACAGAGCATGAATTATGAATCGGCATAAAGTCCAAAATTATGTTATTAATTTAATTTGATCAATATTTTTCTTCCGTATAGACACAATATTAACATTTTGGAATGAACAAACCAGAGTCCCAAATCTAATCTAACACCAAACTCATTAATCCTTTAGCATGAGCTTCAGCTAACCAAAGCTCTAATGCTGCAAAATATAAAGATTTTTCTAGAGTAAGTCTGTTTGAAACCTGTGGGACATTTAAATGGCATTTTGGGTAAGATTCTCTTTCTTTACATCGTCATTATTTCTAAACAGTTGCTTATAAAGGTGGGTAAAGCTGTTATGTAATTCCTAATGTGTTACCTAATTTTTCCACCAGATGTGAGGCATCAGGCATAAAATAGAACCACTACTGTAATCATATGTATTTATTTCCTTCCTTGCTTTATTGTGCCAGCCATTAAAAACACACCAACATATGCTGGAGCTCCTTGGAGACTTGATAAAGCAACATGTTACAGCAATTTGGATGTGAGCATCAACTCCAATTTTTTTAATATATATATTGTGTGCAACATGAAGGTATGTAATTTCTGTGATTTTAGTAAATTTGTTGTGTGCTTAAACTCGAAAGGGTTTATATTTTTCAGCAGTGAAGTTCAGGAAGATCTGCATAATCTCCATCTCCTACCTGGTGTCCACTGGGATGACTAGGCATAGAGAATGGATGAATAATTGTAACACTGTGAACATTTTGTATTTTGATTATTGCATAAAAGTTAATTACCATAGTTTTGTATAAACTACATATTGGTTTTGAAAAAAGCCTGTCTTGAGAATGAGACCTTTTGTCTCAGTGAGATTACATCTAAACACAACGATTAAATAAATATTAGCCTAAAAACACTTTACTTTAAATTTGCTTGATAAGAATTTGGACCAGATTGGATTCTACACAAGTGCATAAGAATTGAAACTGTTCATAAACTGAATTAAGGTTCACATTTGTTGTGATTTAGTGCAGGAATGAAAACTGATATAAAGTGTATTAAGGAAGTGAGACAACACCAGATCACATGCCCATAAGTTTTTACTAAAAGAAAAATATTTAGATCTTTCCAAAACTATAAACAAATATTATAACTGTTTATCTATGTAGCATTATGTATGATGCACCCAATGTTATGATTGTTTATAGTAGTTTTACATACAGTGTTAAGTGGATTCAATTTATTCGTTCATATTGACCACTCAAAGTAAAACACTTTACAGTGTTTTACTGTAAAACACTGTAAACACTTAAAGTGTTTTACTTTAAAGTGTTTTAAAGTAAAAAATTTACTTTTTACTTTAAAACACATGTATTTAAACGCTGAAACAGATAGGTAGGCACCTTGGAGTTAAGTGCCTTGCCAAGGGGAACATAAACATGTAATAAGAGGAAAGTGAAATCAAACTTACAATCTTTCTATTGTTCAACGACCCACATTGATCCCTTTGTGATAAACAAAGGTAATCCATTTAAAAACTTATATTTATTCAATTACAATGTTTCATGGACCAACATCTCTCTGGAACACAACGCATCTTTCATTGAATAAACGGTTTGCTTTACAAGCAGAGAGGAAACTACAAGCTGTTTTAATCAGCTTTTAAATTTTAGATTTGAAGTTAGGTGCTCAGCATGCATGATTGAAGCTCTGATTGTACACTTTCAAAGGACGTCTTACAACTGTTCTGCTGTAGATGTTGTTCACAATAAAAAGGACTGCAACCAAAGTCTTTTTTACAATATATTGACTTAGAAGTAAATGCAGACCCTTGGCTACATTGCCAGTAATTCAATAAATCTAGGTTAAATTTAATTAAAATTGGCCCTGTTTTCATGTCTATGTATTAATGTGTTCTTTAGATGGTAACAGATGACAAACAAACCAGATAATTTTGAACACTGCATGCATTTGGTTAATAATCTTGAATTAGCTGCAAGGCAATGTGTGGCAGAGGATTCAACTCTTGTAGTGATCTTTCTTTCTGCGACAAAAAAAATCTTTAAAACCCTCTTGAGCTGTAATTAAACAAAACACGACCACGGTGCAGACTGAGGAATTCCTGCTGTATGTTCACTCGCTTCCTGCATCTTAGATATCTGGGTGACATTAATGGCAAACTAGATTTTTAACATTAATGCTAAAGAAAACACCATAGCAAGCATGACTACTTCAATCAGTTTCGTCTCTATAAAAGAGATGTCTCAGTAAGATAGTAGAGCTGAAAACCTCTACAAGCAACAACTGACTGACCAAATAGTATCACTGATGACCTGGATAAGCTTAAAACTCATCTTATAGTACAAGTAATACATTAAAGGTAAGACTGTGCAAAACCCCTGAGCCAGGAAAGTAAACAAATGGAAAAAATAGAAAAAATGAAGAAAAAAAAATGCATGCAAGAGATTTTGAAAGTCTTGCCTTTCCTGAAAGAAGTAAAGCCATGTTTCAGCTTCAGTTATAAGTCAGTTGTTAGTAAAAGAGGATTCTGAATATGTACTTTTGCCCTTTAAGGTTAATTATACAAACACAATGGCATTTTCCAACTAATCAGGGAAGTTATCATCCACAAAACCAAAACCATTATCCAAAAACATTAAAAGTTAGTAGAGAAAAGAGTGAAAAAAGCATGCAAGTCTCAAGTAAAAGTTTCCATGCACTATTAAGAATGGAGACTGGTGCTTCAGCTTAAGGTTGGAGTCAAAGAAACACCATGTTCCAGTTCTGACAAGGGAAGAAAAACAAGAGAGAAGATGACAATGTCCTTGTCTCTTGTTAATGTGAAGCACTTTGTGTCAGAATGAGTCTGTGGAAAACAAACTCCATGCTTCTGTAATCTGTAGATCCAGGTAATAATTTAGTTAAAAAAAAATGAAAACACAATGTACAACATGTCGCCAATAGAATTAATTCTAAACTGCTTTAAACACTCAAAAGCTTTCTAGTCAAATAAATATATTTAAAAAATCAAATGCTAAATTTGAATTGAAGCTACAACGTTTAAAAGTTCAACTCTGCAGTTCTAGTTTGCCCTATGGGAGTTATTTTATTTAGCACTGTCATTGAAGAATTGATATTCACCCTAGACTTTACCTACATGTTACTTCTGAGGTGGACCTCAGATAAGCAGAAGATATTGAATGGATGGAAAATTACGGAAACTTAGAAATAGTTACGGAAAAGAAGCAACTTCTGAGGTGAATACATGAACTTTAAGTCCATGATGTAATAAAAAAAATGTTTGCTTCGTCTAAATGTATGAAGGTATTTCTTGTACGAGAAAATTGCCCTGCAGGATAAACAATACAGTGCAACAAATTGCTGTGTAGATCTTGTTTGCCCATATTTCCTTTTACCAAATAACACTGTTTTCTTGTTGAATCTTATGTGGAATTTGTTTGAATATTTTTTATGTATTTTGGTTTGGATAAAACTGATGTGTCCTCCTGTAATATGCTGGAGTTTCTCCCTCTGGGTACCTCTAGATTATGCATCTCTGTTTTGTGTAGACTCATGATCAGTTAAACTGAACCCTATGCATTCTTTGTTCTCATTCTGGTGTTTTCTCCCCTAGTTTGTACAATAAATCCCTGAAATCATAAACATTTCTGCATCTGTTTTATGGCTCAGTGGCAGGAGCATGAAACACAGAAGCACTAACAGTGTCTGGCTCATGTGTTGTGGATTTAGATGTTTTGTTTCACTGCGGCAGATGGATGTAAAACAGGAAAAGACAGAACCGTAAAACTGCTGGAAGTTTTTACACCCAACTGCTGTGACATTTAGAAGTCAAATTATGGTGCAGCCATGTAAAAAAAAAAATCTGTTATCACTAAGAGACTGTGTGTCTGTGTTGGAAACAATTCTTCTTTTATCAACCTCATTGACAAAGTCTAGTCTGAATGTTTCACATTGAGGATTCTTTTGTAAGAGATGAAGTAAATTGCCTTTCTGGTGTCGCTCTGTGTAATTCCTGGAGGTTTTCCACATTATGGCCATGTGAAATCCTTTTCCTCCATCTCCTCTTTCCTCCAGATGATTTTGTCAGCCTTCTACTTCTCGCTTTATGTCCTCCAACCCACAAACCCGGAGCCATAAAATGAGAGCAATAACGACATTTTACAGCACAGCAGCTGTCACTGTTTTCTGGGATGCCTCCTCATTTGGCAGCTCAGAATCTCTGTAATGTCATTCTGTCTGTCACTTGCTGTCTGGGAAGGAAAGAGCAGACACATTTTTACAGACTCGATCCTTTAGAATGTGACGGCTCCATTTGCAAAAGCCTTGCTGACTTACAAACTAAAATGTAAAGACCTTTCTGGGTAGATATTTTTTCTCAAAATTGCAATGTAACATTTTTTACTGTCTCAGTTTCAAGGTATAATGAGAGAAAAAGCTGTAGAGAAAGGAAGGTCTAGATAACAATCTAGTGGAGGGATCCAGATTTGCCAGGTAGTGAAGATAACTGCTTCTGCATGAAAGAGCCAATTACTGAAATATGTTTAATATTTTAAAAATCTTCCTTCTATTCACCTGGTCATTCATACTAAGGTGATGTTAAGCAGTTGGCCAGATTAAAGCTTTATGATGGAAAAAGACAAAAACCTGAAATCTATCCTGCTAGAGTGTGTTGAATAGGACATTTTGTTACTGATACAGACCTGAGTCATTTAGAAGGAAGCATCCTAACATAGAGTCACAATCATTTTCAAACAATAATGTGCTGTAGATGTACACATTAAATATAAAATTTAGACCTATTCATAGTAAATTCCTGATGCAGACATTTACTGTATATGAGGAAACATAACTGGGATAAAATGTTGCCAGTGTTTCTATACTGGGCATTAAATGTGCAAAATGCATAATCAATGAATCAAGGAAGTAGTTTTATTCTGTCTATGCATGCAACAAAGAACAGAATGCATTTCTTTACTCCCCATCTTACTCAGAGCAACATATGGTTTTTCAGCTGTATTTCAGCTGAACAGACAGCAGGAATTACATAACGGCTTTACTCACTGTCTATTTACTTCATGTCCAAAAGCAGTTCACAAACACAGAGCCTTGTTCGTGTTTGCATAGATAATGAAATTAGGTTTGTAAGCTGTAGCTTACCCCAGCTCATTCAGGTGAGCCTGAGTTAAAGCAGCAACACAGGTGGAGTTTGCCCAATGAGTTCCCAACAATACATGTGAATATTTATGATTTTTCTTTCGTTTGGAACTTTCTGCAAGTGTCTCTGCACCAAAAGTGCAAAGATTCTGATTTGACATGTCTCATTTTATTTTATGCTGTTTTTTTAAAAGACTGAATTAAGGTTGCTCTCTGAACCAGCAGCGACAAAACTGGAATGAAGTGCAGGAATAAACCAAATGATTCAGCTGAGTGGGGTGAGTACTGCTGAGCTGTAGAACAGAAACGGCAAGCACGTGAAAACAAAATCATTCCCTAGTAACACAGAGAGGCAATTCAGCAAAGTTATCTTTAGCCTGTTAGAGGCTTACTGTACAGTTTTGCTACTGTAAACATAATGTGTGTGGTGTCTCTGCATGACTGCCCTGTTTTCCTCTATCCCCAAAACACTCAGCAGTCACCCGATGTCCTTTGAGAAACAGCGGCCAGAAATTAAAATTAAGTTGAAGTCTGCAAGAGTCTGTACAATATTCTGACAGAAAAGGAGGATGAAAAGGAATTTTACCCAAGCTTATGTTTCTGTTATTGTACATGGGTTTAATCTCAGATGTAGTTGAGACCCAGAATGAGAACGTGCGGAGAAATATGTGCAGAGGGCATTGATAAAAGTGTGCATGTGGGCATTGCAGCAGATGGGGAATCCATCATCGTCAGGCTTCTATTGATGTGAATGTCAGAGTCAGTGAGGACCAGTCACACTGACGCGCACCACAAAAGCACTCACTGTAATTAGACACGCAGCGAAATGCAAGTACTTTCTGCCAGAATCTTTGACTACAAACACACATGAATACAAATTTGTTTGTACAGCAGTGACATCATTCGCATCACAGTGACTCGAAGAGTTTTACCTAAATATTCCCACAGCTGCGTTCAGTCACTTTCTAGAGCGCCATGTTTACCATGCAGCATTTATTTCATTAGAGGTTGGGGACCTATGAAAACTTTGAATAAGAGACAAAGGACAGGTTTTCACTCTTATTTATGCAATGCAAAGTGGTGATGTAGAATTATTTTTACTATCAATACAACAAATTAATATTAATGTTATTGATTCTGACTAAAAAAGTAAGATATTTGCCTTTCTTTCAGCCTTTCTTATTAACCAAATCTGATGCTGGAGATACTAAATGAATCTATCAAATATCGGAAGAATTTCTTGGAGCAGCCACAGGTTGGAGAGCCTGGAGGGTGATATCCAATTATGAATAGAAAAAGTATCTGTAGAAGGGTTTACAGTGTTACATTTACCTACTCTGCCTATTAATTGATGTATTTGTAGCTACATCAATTAATCTACGCACACTTTTAATACATTTTAATTTTGCTAAAATGTTTATTTTTCAGTAACTTAATTACAGACATGGATGTTTGAAAACATTTGCCAATTATGATGACTCTCCACTTACAGGTTATGAAAATACAATAATGCATCATTACAAATATATTTACTGTAATGACATGAGCTTAGTGAAAAGTGTGTTTAATACCTGCTTAAAGATTATTTTCAAAATATACTTTTAATCTGACAAACGGGCTTCATCTGAAGACATATTCTAATTTATTAACTATGACTGCATATTACTAATTTTAAAAAAATAATCTATCAACATTTAGCCTGAGGGCTAATAGTGAGCTAAATTTAAGGTCAAGACCAACACAGATTTCATTTTATAGTCTTCATGCTTTTTGCGAATGCTAATTTATAAATCTTTAACATATTTAAAGATTTATAATCTTTAAATATGTGTATTTTGTCCACATATTTAGATGTGGACACAACAATTTCAGGACTGGGCAAAAAAAATAAAAATCTAATGAGAAATACCAATTTCTAAATCACCGCTAAATACAGCTTAATATTGAGTCTGAATCTAATTGAAGCCATTGTCTCCATGTTAAAATTATGTTTATTCATCACCACGCAGGAAGTAAATGTTAGTTTGAGAGATAAGACAAAAACAGTGGGTCTGTGACAGACTTATATGTTCTTCATGGTGTTGTCGAAATATACATTACAGTATAAAGAAGAGCTTTTAAAAACAAGTCTGCAGTCACATTGATATTAATTTCCCTACATTAAACAAAACAAATAGTTTACACAGTTAAATTAGTGTGGAAATACGCTCAATTTCTCCAGGGGAAATGTTTAATGAGTATTTATTTATTAAACTAAATGCTAAAGAATACAAAATGCCATGTAAAGCATAAAAAATAGGAAGTGCGTGCCATTCCATCCTCAGTGACTCATAATGTAAACAATGAGCTTTACTTTTTGTGTTTCATATGTTTTCATCTTTCTTTTAATTTGAGAATAAGATTAGCAGAAGGCTTCCTGAGTTTAGCTGCTTATCTCAGCCTTTGGATACATCTGTTCAACTCTGCCCCACGGGAATACATCTGGGCTTCGGCCTTTGTTGGACCCAACACAGAAAATGGGAATCAGAGAATGAGCCGGAGAGACAGCAGGAGGACGAAGAGAAAAAATCACTTCTGCTTTGATAGGCCATACATGTCCGGTCCCCGACGTCAGAGGTTTAATGTGGCTGTAATTCAGATGAATGCACCAGCAGTCTCTAACTGATGGACTCCAACTGACCCGATAAAGTTGAAAAGTAGTCACGATGTTATTTGGAATAATTAAAGCTGCAGCACATTTCTTGTGTTTTGTCAATCTATAGGGGCAAGGATTTGGTTAAAGCTAGTGTTTCTCAACCCTGGTCCTCAAGGCCCATTGTCCTGCATGTTTTACATGTTTCCCTTCTGCCTGACTTTAATGAATGGGTGATTCACAGGCTTTTGATGCACTTTATGGCAAGCTGAAGAGATAATTCCATCCTTTAAATCAAGTGTGTTGGACCAGCAGCACATCTACAACGACAGGATTGAGAAACACTGGTTTTGACTCATTTGCAGTGGAGAGATGGTGCTATGACTTAAAGAAAAGTGGGTGTGCATCATTTGATTTCTAGTAAGTAAATGCATTGGTTGCACACCTGTTTTAATGATCATGCTAAATGCTCAAACATGTGCATTGGTGAGAGCGACTGCCATTTAAAATGTGACTTATTTTTAACAGTCATTTTGATCCATACATAAAAATGTCTGAAGTTAAGTAATGAATCCCCACACAATGATGATTTCCAGACTACTTGTTTGATCTCTATAAGTTTAGATTGTATTACTGCAACTTTTACTTAGTCAGAAGTTAATAATGTTATACAATAAATTGTCTTGGTCCTCAAATGCTTTGCCCTCTATTAACTAAAAATCTCCCTTCGTTATCACTTCCCTCCAGGTGATCTGGTTGTGAACTTTAAAGTGTACTTTTGTATTTTGGAGTGACTGTAAGTAAATCAACTTTGTTTTTTGCTGATAAATTGTCTAAATATGTTATTTTGGATAATATTTTTATGTTTCTGTGCTAATTTTGACACTTTTTCCTAAATTTGTTAAATCTAAATTTAATTTGACAGTGTTTTACCTAAGACTGTCTCACTGCTAGCAGCTCCTCCAGACTGGTGGCAGCAGCTAGTAGCAAACACCTGGTGGAACTATGCAACTGCTAGAAACTGTTTCTGAGTGCAAAGCTCCTAAGAACAGCTGTAAACGGCTCAATGTAGGAACCTGGTTGTGATGACATTCTGACAGTGGAGTGTCGGAAAGAGCAGTAGCTTCTTAAAGAAACAGAGGCCCAGTTTCAAGGCATTAAGTTGCAAAGTCAAATTTCTTTTAAGTTATGTTTGATATACACATCATTTTTATAACAACTGGAAACACTTGATTGTGCTATAAAATGCCTCTATGTACCAGGAAATAATGCTGACTGAGAACATTTGTTTTAAAAGACACTAGAAAGTGCTACCCTGAAAATAGTCACAGTACTGTTTTGTTTCCAATAAAGACAATCCACCTCTTGCACACAACTTAACTTTTCCCTGCTGTTATTAAAAAAACATACATGAAAACAAATAAAAAATTAGAGCACAATGACCAAATCCTCTCCACAAATAGACCTTAGACTTGTGGTTCATATATTTTTTATCAGTCAGTTTTCATTTCTTATCTTTTACTCGTCCATTCTTAAACAGCTAAGGCAAATGTAATTACACCTTGCTCCTGGCAATAATACAAGCCGACTGGCTTCATGTAATATTCATGCTGTCTAGCATTATGTGCTGGATTTTTAATTTAGAGGTCATTTAGTATTCACACTCTGCTACCAAAGATAGGTGTGTATAGATTCACCTGCACATCATGCGTGCTAGTACATTATTTTGTGTGTACCTGGAGCCATATGGCTTGATATTCTGACTTTTGTTAAAACAGCATCACAAGATGTTCAGGTCAGTGTTCTGCTAATCTGCACAGTCTGGTCGGCCAACTATACAAAATTACAAAAAAAAAATTTTCTTGGCCATTCTGTTCAGGATATAAGTTTTGATAGCATATTATTTTAAATGAGGGTTTGATGCAAAATCAACTTTGTTTTAGCTTTAAATTGTGTTGTACCATCATTCCTCATCAAAAATTCATTCATACATCTTTGAGAAATCCTTGAATCTCCCTTGGCAATCATTAAGGGTTGCTAAAATGTTTGCTTATACAGTGCGATAATATAGCTGTTTGAAAATAGCAAAACTGTAATACTGGCTTTGAATTGTAGAAAATACGTTAGTTTGTACTTGTCAACATGTCAAAAACACTTCAAGCACAGTGTAGCAATAAAAAACAGCAGATTTTCTATTCCTTTTTATTCTCACACTGCTTTCACATACAAACATCCACTGACATATTCAAGCTTCAGCTTGAATTCAGACTTACATGACCTCTCTGTCTGTCTTTGGCTGAAACAGTTCAGGTGTGGATATCTGTGAGCACTGAATGACACCATAGCAGAAAACATGAAGCGCTGCAGGAAGCTTAGAGGAAGAACCTGTTCATCCTGGTAGAAAGTCAGATTTTTAAACATGGTCTTGGATAAGAGCCCTGTATTGGATCATTCTGTAAATAATTCAAACAGTTCAAGTTTGATTCTTGAACCCTTCAAGAACATGAATTATACAGAGGATAAAGAGATCCATTTGACAGGACATTTTGAAATGTGAACACTCTCAATTGACTTCAGTTTAGACTTGAACTTCTGACTTTCATCAACATGAAGCATGCACACTTTTAAGTTTGATTGTAGTTTTTTTATGAGTCCTTTTTTAACAAATAAATCAAATATTTGACAGAAATCTTAGATACAATCTGAACAACTTCAGTGCATTTTATTACAGTCTTTATAACTTTCTTTCAATTGAGTTCTGGTTTGAAAGCTATATTAATTTTAATCCTCAACATACAGGAATACATAAAAATGTATGAAAGCAAACAGTAAACACAAAGGTAGCCAAGAAATTAGCTAAAAGTTGCCAAAGAGCGATGATGATACACCTGGATGGACCAAAACTTCTACATCTAAACTTTTTGACCAATCAAGACAAGTAGTGATAAAGTTCAAATTCGGCTTAAAAAATTGAAGATCTACATTGTAAGTTGGGAGGCTGACAGAAGAAATGTTGTCTAATTTTAAGCTTAGAGACCTAACAAACTGGCACCCTACTGAATGCTTTGAAACTACTTTGTGATGAGCCTAGCCTACCTGTAATTCAGTTACGGTAGTTTATAATAACATATTGTTAAAAGGTTACTTCAAGTGGTAATGTAGAAGGACGAGACATGGAGAAAAGAGCAATGCTGTCCATGCTAATTACTATCAACAACATATTAAAAGATTCTCTGGTGAGAGTGGTTATTAATTTAGAGCAGGGGTGTCAACTCCAGTCCTCAAGGGCCACTATCCTGCAGTTTTTAGATGTGCCACAGGTACAAAACACTGGAATGAAATGGTTTAATTACCTCCTTCTTGTGTAAAGGCCTGCTAATGACCTAATTATTGTATTCAGGTGTGGTGCAGCAGAGGAACATCTAAACGTTGCAGGGCAGTGGCCCTCCAGGACTGGAGTTTGACATCTGTGATTTAAAGAGATCAACAGACATCACCATTTTTTTTGTGCTGACAGAGGACATAAAAAGTAAATAAATGCATTGTAAAACATTATTTTCCTCCCTGTTAAACTTTTTTCAATCTAATTCTCACAGTGGCCTCAATGGTTTGCTTGCTGCCTGCTGACTTGACGATTGAGCCAACTGTTGTAGCCAAGGGATGAAGTGTGCTGTGTCCTCTACCTTCAGCTTGAGGTTGTTCCTTCCCTGAAATCCAAAATGTAAGTTGTTTTAAAATGTTTATCCTGTGGCAAAAAGGGGCTTCCAACAAAGAGAGAGTTTTCAGTGGGTGAAGCAAAATTCATCCGTTTCACCCATTTACTTTTCTTGACCCACATATCCTACACAGATGGTTATGTTAAAAGTGCTCACTAAATCTTTTTTCCAATTACAGTTTCCTTCTCAGTAAATTGGAATATATGTTCCAATTATGTTCATTTGTCACATTATTAAGCCCACATTTCTGTATTAAAAATACTTTTTAATGATCTGATTTAATATTTCAATCTTCTAAAAAAAATTAGAAAGTGAGAAAATAACGAGTTTTAAGATAGCTGATTATCTGAAAAATAATAGAAAGTTTTTATTTATTTGTGCCATACTTTTAAGATTGTGTAAGATTGGTGTTCTGGTTTTCAAAAATATTTTTGAAATAGACCAAATGTTTCTTTAAATATGTACAGATTCCATCTTCCAAAAGTTGCTCTAATAACTCATCTGTCTATTTCCCCTTTTCCTCGTTCTTCCCTAAGTGTAAAGCTGTTGTGTGAAGTGCAATGTCAGGCCCTCCTGCCGCTCGTCGATCATGATTTTCCTGGTAGAGCTCTCAATAACTCAGCAGGACCTCATGCACCATGAGAGTGCAATTAGGTCGACTGACAACTGCATTTTTCTCCTCAGGAATAAAGTGTCACGTCTCGTTGGTATTAATCTCAAAGGACGTTTTCACTGATGTAACGAAAGGATGCCCCCCCGCGGAGCTTGCTGCTGCCGGTTGCTTTCATGTAACAGAGAGGCAGGAAGAGGATCAGATGAGATGTGTTACTAGTTTTTTTCCATTTTTATCAAAGAAAAATTTTGAAACTGAGCCAGTTGCACTTAACAGTTGGGACAAACTATACTAAAGGCCAAACTGTCTTTTTTATAAATGTTGAAGACATCAGAAGACAAAGTAAAAAGAAACTTCAAGAGTAAAGCTCTTCAAAAAGACCATTGTGCTATTTCTCAATTCCAAGCAAAGTGATTCAAGTCTGCACCAAAATTTTACTAGTTTTCTGTTCCTCTGCTCCACATCTGCACATAGCTTCATAAAATTCAGCAACCTAGTGTTTAAAAGTCCCGCTGAAAGAAAAACCCATAAAACAGATCTTCACCTTGATTCCAGCTTCGATGCAGGACAATAAACTTGACTGCAATAAAAAAAGTGCTGCCTTAGAGACTGATGAGCAAACTTTGCAGAACAAGCTCCATTTACATTTTAATAGAGCTTCTTCCTGTACTGTTTGGAAAGTATAACGTGCATATTTATTTACATCTGCATATATGAAGCACATTGCTAACAAAATAAGCAATGGCATATTTTTTTATGTGTTTGATTAAAGAGAATCTATTGAGTTATCCAAGGCAAAGTTTTACATCACACAAATCAAGCACTTGAAATTTGAGTATTTTGGTTGCATGTTTGTGGTGCAAATATATCTTCAGTGGCTTGCATTGTTCTGTCATCTTTAGTATGCTATTGCTTTTTCTTCTCCAGTGGATGTGTTGTGTTCAAAGTTGGTGCATTAGTGCATCTGAAATAGCTCATTTTCAGAATCAGCTAAATGAGTTGGGAGGCAAACAAGAAATTCCACTCTTTTGGATAGGTCTAAGTTTAGAAACTATACTCTTATATTTTTCAAAGAGCAATATTATGCTTTATGTATTCAGTGGTACATATAATCCACAGAGAAAATAAAAGATGTGGTGGTTTAGTGAAACGCCATGACAACCAACATAATTATTTAACCCTAACATACTGTTGTTTTTAAAGTTTTCCAGCAGTCTCTACAACCTAAATTAGTTTTTAATCATATGTGAAAAAGTGCTTTGTTTTTATCACTTGTCCCTTTATATATATATATATATAAATATATATATATATATATACATATATATAAATATATATATATATATATAAATATATATATATATATATATATATATATATATATATATATATATATATATATATATATATATATATATATATATTTCTGATTTATTTAATCTCTCTGTAGTTGCCCATAATGCTTTAGGTTAAGCACTGCTGTTGTAATTTTGCTTCACTCACTATCCTGGGTTTGTTTGTGATAACATTATGTTGTAGTTTATATCTATGCACATGTTTTAGTTCAAGCTGACACTTCTAAATGCTTCTTTTTTTTTGTTTCAATGTTCATTTCTGGTAAATTATAGTTAATTTATTTTTACTCACCATTGTTTGTCCCTTTTAGATGCTGCGGCCTGAGCAGGTGTATGGGAGGAGCCGGCCCAGCATTTCCTGCTTAAATGGCTGTCTGATGTCAATGATTGCATCACTGGGTTCTGCCAAGTGGAGGGTTTTTTGCATTGTATTGTTTGTTTTTCTTCGAAGTAACCTTTTGAGTTGCCCTGTATTACATGTATTGTTTTTTAGACAATTTAGTTATGTAGACAAGTTTGTAAATTATATTAATAAACCTATTTCTGCTCTTTGTTCATATTTTGTTGTTTGGTTTGACCTGTTCTAATATGGTATGGTCTATTGAAGTGCAGGTGTGTTGCCAATTTGGTATAACAGGGGTCTCAAACTCCAGTCCTCGAGGGCCGCAGTCCTGCAACTTTTAGATGTGCCTCTGCTGCACCACACCTGAATAGAATAATCAGGTCATTAGCAGGNAGGAGGAGGTAATTAAGCAATTTCATTCCAGCGTTTTGTACCTGTGGCACATCTAAAAACTTCAGGACTGCGGCCCTCGAGGACTGGAGTTTGAGACCCCTGGTATAGAACCAATAACCTGGAACTGGTGGCTGATGCTGTTTTCTGATCACCTGTATTGACTCTGACTACATTTCCTCTGTTTTATTATTATTAGTTTTTATGTATTATTATTATTATTATTGCTTTTTTTTGTGAAAAATATATATTTTTTGCTGTGGTTGTTCACACTTTCAAATATTTGCGACTTGTCTGTAATCTCCTGTGTGAACTGCAAACGAATTGAAAGTGTCACGCATGCGCAGTAGAGGGCGCAATAACGTCACACAGAGAGCGCGCTCAATGTTTTGCCAACCGCCATTGTGCTCCCTGTATGCGGAAGTAAACAAAGATGCTAATGGTAAAGCACATCTCACGATTTTAAGTTGTTATCCGAGCGCATCCAGCACATTCATAACTTAATTCTCATGGTTGTTGTGGTTTTTCTTCCCGCTTATCCCCCGCGTATCAGGGGGCATAATAGTCACGTTTGTCAAGTATCAGTGACGTTCAGTTCGGATGAATGCGACCTGACCACATTGGAAAAGATCAGGTATCGGATTTAGAACCACACATTCCGAGACGCATTCGAAAAAAAATCCGATTTGTGTTGTTCAGACTGTCATGGAAACATCAGATAAAAGTCGCATTAAAGCAAAAAAAAAAAAAAAAAAAATAGAATTGGGTTGCTGTGTGAACATAGCCTGATTCTGGACAACTTAAAGAAAACCATATGTGACTGCATAGCTACAGAATGACCTGATGGAGAGCAGTGCAAGTGTTTAGTACCATTTGTAAGATGTGAAGTAAATAAAAAGGACTTCATGACTCCAGACACAATTTCCTGGTGACTACAAGCATGAAACCATCACCATATTCAGTTGCTTAAGGTTAGATAATGTGTGGAATTTTGCTGAAAATAAACCTTTATCTGTACTGGAAAGATAATCCTACGCACATCACCAAGTCAGTCGCAGCCATAGTAGTGTGGGCTTCTCAGTCACCAGACTTAAATCTGACTGAAAGTTTTTGGTAAGATTTATAGATGTAGTTGTACCAGAGAAGCCATAATACAATTTGCACATGAGAAACAGGCAAAGATCGCAATTGAAATGTCGAAAAATACAGCGTCTATTAAAGGTTTTACAATCTAAAACCACTATGATCCTTAGGTGTTTTGGTTTTAATTTGTGTTTATGTTTTGAGCACTGCTTTGTTGTGTAAATTTGTTAGCTTTTGCCATATTCAGTTCATTTCTCTGTGTTCACTATTGTTAGAATGGTGCTGCCATGTTAGTTATTTTTTTTTGTTTAGCTTCTTAGATTAGTCTTGAGTTCTGTTTCTTGTACATTTAAATTTGTTTTTCTTTCAACTTTCCCCAGCCAGTTTGAGGAGCCCTCCTCCTCCTCACTCCTCTGTACATGATGAAGGACCGTCCTTGATGATGTATGTAAAAAAGCAAAACAATTTTTCTCTTTTCTAAATCAACAGAGACTGCTGTAAACATGCACATCACCTAATTCAGATGGATGATGAGATTTGGATATTTCAAGATATTTTGGGGGTTATTGTGAGAGAAGCTTAAAATGCTCTGAAATATCTTTGTAGACTTTGGACCAACATCAGTAGATGATATGGCTCTCAAAGTCATCACTGTCTGTGAATGATCATTCTGGTATTCTAGCACCTTGGATATTTTGTCTTTCTGTTCTTCAACCAATCTTCCATGCTTAATTACCAGAATAAGAAATTTACTTTCATCTAAAAGCAGAATTTTGGACATCTGGCCATGGAACATCCATGACTGAAATTAGAAGAATATTACTTTATTTTAGATAATATTATTCTGATGTTTTCTCTCTTGATTTCCTTAACACCAGCAATGTGACAGTTGTAGACCCTTTTCTTGATGTCGTGGGTCTCCAAGCTCTGAACCAGTCCAATGTGGTTGTGGGTATTTCTATGTGACATTAGGAAACAAAAACATTTTTCTAAGACTAAATAGGGCAGGAACAGTTTCCTCTACAGATGTAGTTGAGAGTGCTAAGCTACTATCAAGGGAGTGGATGACTGGCTCACACAATAAATTCATTCTATACAACATAATCAGCCTAGTTTTGTTTAGCAAGACAGGAAAATGCCATTTATTTAATAATTTGCAATTCTCGCTTATAAATGATAACTTTAAGGTTTTGCTGAAATGATTTACAGTTCATATAGAAATCATTTCTTCTCACTGTGCCAGTTCTTTTTTGATATCCAGCACTCTTCCCATGACACTCAGTTCTTCATTGTTTCCCTCTACACTAGCTGGTGATTATCTGGGCTGATATGAAAAAAAATCCTCAAGTCTCTTTCAGTATTTCAGTAACAGATAAATTTTGCAGAGACAATGCTTTTCATATGAAACTGGAGCCTTTTATGTGTCCTGCAGGCTTGCTGTTGACCATTGTAATACATTCTTTACAAACCAAACAATCTGATAAACAATCTCTAAAGAGTTGATGACACGAGTCCATGATGTCCAGTTGTTTTCTGCTGGATTCTGACTCCTAAAATTCTGTTGAGTGCAGCATTATAGCGCTTGTAGATGAAATAAACAACTCAGCAGGGAGCCTTAAATCATACATATAGTACCTCTTTTGCTTTAGGCTCCAGCTATATAAGCATCATGAATAAGATGTGACTCTGGAGTGAACAAATGGCAAGGTTTAAAATCTGTATTGTACATTATAGAAAAAAAGTTCCAGTGTTTGTTTAAATTTTTTATCAGTTCTCTTCAATATTTTTATACCCAAGTTCAAAATATGCATGAACATTGTTGACAAGAACATGGCTATTGTTTTAGATGTGTCTCAACGTTTTAGAGCAGTAGAGGTCTTAAAGAGCATTCGAAATGAGAGCCAAAACTGAAGGTGAAAAGACTGAAGGCAAACTGCTAATCAATTCAGGAATTATGTTTCTGGGTATTTCCATAATCTATGATTTATAAAATCATGAAAGATTCATATGATTTCCTGGGAAAGGCGACTAAAATCTAACAGTGGAACATCTTCTGCACCATATTGAAACAGACTGGATTCAGTATTCATGAACACTTCTAACAACCAGAGAGTCACTGATCACTGCTGCAACTAAACTCTAGCATAAAAAAGTTTTATTACATGCAAACAGAAGCTGTTTGCATGTTTGGGATGGACTCAATGGAAATGTACCAGTTAGAATTAAAGTTTAATTAAAAAATATATATAAAGAAAGTGATCCATAATAGTATAAGGAGTGGATATAAAGAATCCAGCCAAGAATTGATTATTGAAGAATTTGTTTCTCCTGACTTGTTATTATCATTATCTGTTGGTTTGTGTTCTTTCAGATAAATCTACATGGAACTGGGTTGATCAGTGACAGAATGGGAGACACACTATTCTGTTTATAAGTAAAACTTATAAGAAACATATAATTTTTCAGCATTATTTTTTTTTTATCTTTAATTTAAAACTTACAGGTTAAAGTAGCTGCCCAGAGACATTAACTCTAAGTTTGTTCTTATTTTAAGTGTTTACATTGAGATTTATTTACTTTGGGAACCTGTAACCCAGTAGTTACCAAGACACCAGTCTGTCTCCCAGCATCTATCATGTATTGTGACTGGCCAACCAGTTTGATTCACAACAAAATTTACAACCTGCTTTGATGTAAATTGTCAATAATCATTGCATGTTATGGTTCAGCATTTGATTTTTATTTATTTGTTATCTCTTGTTCTATTTGGGTAACTTCTGTGTGTTTTCTGTGGTTAGAAGGTTGTTGCCAAATTATTTACTTGCTTTGTGTTTGCTTGTTCTTGTTTTTTTATTATGCATTTGATTTTATTTCTCTTAGCAATGAGAGAAACCTCCTTGGTTTTTAGTTCCTTTTGAGTTTTAGTTCTGTGCTCCATTTGTGTTTGAGTCTCTCTCCTTGAATTCACCTGCTTTCGTTCTGCTTCAGCTGTACCACATGTCTTCTGATTGGTTAATTTCATTCCTTGTTTCTTTCCATGCCAGTACATAAGCTCTCTGGTTTTCACTGTTCTTTGTTGGATTCTTCTGTTAATCTTCCTGAATGCCATGTTCTGTTCCTCCCTGGTCAATTTTCCTTTTATTTAATTATTAAAGATACTCTGTTCTGCCACAGTCTCTACACTTAAATGCTTTACAACACAGTATCTCATTTAAACATAAGCTGTTCTGGTATTTAATTTTCCCCCCATCTATATTTGGGATTGAAATTTTGCACCAAATTTGAATCTCAAATTGCTTATTTTGAATGATCCCTATTTATTTACAGTGCAAGATGCTGAAAAACAGCCTGAACCAAGTGTCCTTGCTGATTGCAGTAGTGATTATTTGAATGCTCTTATTTTTATTCTGAGATCTGGGGCTAAATTAGAGGCTGCAGCTTTACTAGTTAAGAAGCCCTACTCATATTCAACAGCTCTTCCGCTTTCTTGCACCACGTGTGTATGGGTGCAGTTTTGTGCGTGCACTTTGGCGTGTGCCTTGATGCCAGCATCACTCAGCCTTGAGATGCCTTCAGTGCCTGGAGGCATTAGAATCAGGGTCACGTTCCAGCGGACAATTCGGACAAAATGGTCTTTAGGAGGAGGAGTCTGTGTGTGTCTCAGCGGGTTTTGTGTGCTGTGTTGGAAAGCAGTATAATCATATCATGTAAGACTTCATAAGAATATTAAAATAAACAGAATATCTCATTAAGTAAGATGAAAAGATCAAAGATGATGCTACTTTAGGCTTGAGCAGGACTTCCCCTCTCTGCTGCCTTTCCTTTCTTTCACTTTTCCTTTACACATCTTTGGCATCTCTTACTGTATCTATGTGTTCCTCAAGTACAGCCTTGTCAACTCTGCTTATATTGTCTCTAAAACCCAATTGTGAACAGGACCCTGTTCAGGAAACTTCCTGTAGCTTTTTTGAGCTGGTCCTACCCGAGGCTCCAGGAGTCAAAGTTTGAACACTAGGAAGCCGAGCCCAGGAGCTGAATTGGGTGTTTCCTTTGCAATAATGTGGCCACTGCTCTTTTTATGGTCTGTTGTGGTGACCAAAGAGCTGAGCTAAAAGGGAAAGCTCTTCACTTACTTAATCTCAGTAATTACCTCCAGCTGTCCCTTGTCTCCTGATAACTTCACCTCTCTACCTCTCTGTCCCAGTATTCTCCCCCCATGTCCTGCTCTGGTTTCTTCATGTTTTTACCTGTAATCAGCGACTTTACAATTAAAGTCCTTGTTTGCTTTAGGAAGATCTCTCTGCCACCTCCCAAACTATGACGCTGTCCTTTCCCCCTTTAAATATCTCAGATTATCTGAGGTGCTAGCCTGTCAAGCACATTGATACTCTGGCAACTAAACCAACTATTGATACTTTGGCTCGCGTTGGTTAGCGTCAAGTCTTGCTGAACAATGAGATCAGCATCGCCACAGTGCTTATCAGTGAAGGAAGCATGAAGTTCCCTGGTCGGCTGCATGGACTTAAGAAAATACTGTAGACCAAAAATTACAAAAGACATGGCTCCTCAAGTTATTGCTGACTTGTGGAAACCTTGTACTAGTGCCAATAGCTGCATTTCCATTGACCATATAATTCTAGAAATTGGAATAAATTTGTTTAATGTAAACTCGCCAGTTTAGGAAAAAACTAAGTTTTGCTATAAACGTTTTTAATACTAGGATGAGGTTGTTTTTTGGCTGTGTCAAAATTAGTGTATTTCAGAAAACTGCAATGGAAACACTTTTTTCGCATGGCATACGTCATGTGATTAAGAGCCGGCTGTTACTACTGGCGGAAAAGATGAAGAAGACGACAGGAAGTGAGGATGGTGTCATAGCGTGTTTTTTAATGACTTGTCATGTGAAAAAACGTGTGATTTTTATGACATTTCTTATTTAATGGAACAGTTTTATGTATATTTGTAATGTAAGTGGCTACTGCTATCATTACAAATGCCTGTGGTCTTTTTTGTCATTATCGGGGCCAATGTGAAACATTTCTGTATCTTAAACACCTTTTTTAGTTGTAATATTCAAAACTAGTTTTGTGTTTTAATTTTAATCAAAATTAAAAGAAATTAGGCTTTTAAAATGATCTCTTAGTGTAAAGATTTTAATATTTGAATTGAGATGAACCTGTATTTAATTTACCTTTTGACTCAAGTTTTATTTACATTTGTTTATGTTACTATAATAACCAGCATGAGAGGGAACACAACCAGCAACCATTTGCTCATTAAGCAAAGTATTTTGCTTTTTATTACGGAATTCAAAATAAATATGAGTGTTAAATATAATAATTACACTAACTGTTTTTACTTTTCCCTCTTCTTTGTCCCCCCCTTCCCCCCAGCCCCCGTCCTCGCTCTCTCAGGGGATCTCAGTTGGAGGCAGAACTGGCCTTGAGCTGCATTTTTGACACCTTCCCGGACCAATCAGTTGCAGACTTCAGCAGCGTGAAGACCAATGGCAGCATCCTGTGGGCGTCTCTGGCCACACTGAGTGCGTATTTTGGAGTTTGGTAAATGACTGCAGCAGGAAAATACAGTGTCGAAGCGCACAGAGCTGGCACTGCTGTGTGTATGTGTGTGAGTGCGTGTCGGTGCGCGCCAGGCTGTGGTCACCTCTCCTGCCATGGAAGAGGGTCCACATCGGTCGGACACACAGGGCTGCATCTTATTATAAAACTCTGCTCAACAGCGGGACTCCGTGCTTTTGTTGGGATTTAACGCGCTCTGTGCGCCGGTGGGAGCGGATGCGGAGCACAGCAGCGGTCGCCGGCGCGTCTCCAACTTGACCACCACCAGACAATGGGAGCAGCTGAGCCGAGCTGCTGCAGCGCCAAGTACTACTACAACTGCTCGCCCCTGGGAGATAAGTACGAGGAGAAAAGGGAGAACCATCAGCGAGAGGAGGGGGTAAAGAAGGAGAGGGAGAAGAGGAGGCAGACGTGTTGTACCTGCAGCAGCAGCAGCGCCGGGACTCCCACAGCAGCCGATACGCACAGATCCAGAACGACGCTCCGGCTGCCCCAGGGATCCATGTGAGACTGAGCCTGCAGATGTGAGAGAAAGCTCTCCTCTGTGTGCGGATTTTGGGAATATAGTACCTTCATATTTGTTTCAGCGCTCCAGGGACAAGCGGACGCCGGTTTCTGCAGTCAAACAGCCACTGAAGGAATATGTCTCATTTCTCTGTTAACTGCGGCGGAGCGCACAGACCGGACCTTAGAGTCATTGCGTGTATTTGTGTCAGGTATTAGCAGCCTGCAAGCGGCTGCTGTCCTCTGAAACCAGTGACCCCCCCCTCCCTTCCCTTCTTTCCCATCTTCTTCCCCGGTTGTCCCCCCTTGAACCAAAACCTGGACGAGCTTCCTCCTTACGGTCCCTCCGGCTGCCTCTGTCCGAGGTCCTGAACACATTTTCGGGCTGGATTCAGTGGATTTTCTGTTGCGGCGGCGCTGGAGGAGAACGGACACAGGCATGATTTTATGGAGAGTGAAGTGATGGCCATCCCGCGGCTCGGCACTGGAGAACACTGGATCTGAAACGGACACGCACCCACAGAGAAGCAGGACATTCCGGGCTCACCTTGGAGGTCATAAACCATCGCCCAAGCCCCCCCCTGTCCCCGTCACCAGACCTCCTTCTCAGCCTTTTCTGAAGAGTGTCCAACACCTTCACAGCCCCCTTCCAAATAAAATGAGACTGGCAAAAATGTGCCGACTGAACGCGCTGGGGATCTATTTGTGGGAAACGGTTTTATTTTTCAGGTAAGCACAGGCATGGAGCTGACTTGATGGGCGGGGAAGGAAAAGAAATAACCAAGAGTGCGTAATTTGTTTGGGGATTTAATGAAAAGCAAGTGAAATTAGCATTTTTATTGCCTCGATGCGGTCTGGGACATACATGGAAATTAAAGCTGCGTTCAAAAGTCTTAAAAGGAGAAAAGGGAATTCGGGGGAGAAAAGTTGTCAAAGTTGCCTGTGGGTTGTGTGAGTTATGGCTGATAAGTATGCGGTCCGTGGGAAGCACTCCCTGTGATGAAATCAGACAGGGTTTGTTTTTGGGCGGGAAGTGCGACCGCTAGTGGTTGGATATCGTCTTGGGCATTAGTTCCACATTTTAATCTTCTATAATTATGCAGGATAAATTTAATCAAAACACACACACAGCATTGAAGTTAATGACTGAATCGTTTGTGCTCTCATGTGATTCCTCACCCCTCAGCTACCTTCCTTTTTATTTTCCTATGACACCCCATGACCAAGACTAACACAGCACAAAACCAAATGTGTGAGTTGACATTTGTCATTGGTTGGTATCACAAACAAGCAGTTTGATCCAATTACTTTAATTTGCATAACTTGCTCTTCTGTGGGAATATGTCAGTATAGTAAAATAATATCACTAATTCAGTTTTAAAAGTTATTTTCATTACTCATGTTTTAAACAAATAGTTTGTGTATTTTCTTGTTTATGGTTTGCAGCTAATGAAAACTCAATTTGGTTTTGCTAAAAATAACAATATAACTTCATATCATATCATACAATTACACTGGGCTGTGTTTGAGCCTATGAGCGGAAGGTTGTGTGGAAGGAAGAAGTGTTTTAGAAAAACCTAGCATGTAACATGCATAGTGGCTTCATGTTATACAAACAACTTCTGTAAAACCAAAGTTGGGTTTTTCATGACAAGTAAGACATGATCCTTAAAATTAACCAAAATAAACACATGAACTTCATCACTCTGATGTTATAAATTTTATATATGGAGAAAAAGTATGGAGAAAAGGATACAGTGAAACAGAGAAAGCATCAGAAAGAGAAGACTGTTTATGTGTTATGCCAGAAATAGAAATTACAAACAAATGTGGTATGAATTCCCTAAAGACTCAAACAAGTACTGGAGGGGAAACAAGTAGAGGTCACATTATTGTGTTGTTTCAAATGCTGTGAAGGTTTGCAGTTTGCTCCCCTAGTTTAGGAGAAACTTACTGGTGAAATTTGTAACAAACATAATCTTTTATAAAACATAAATAAAACTGAACAGTTTGGCAAATTTGATGAATTTCCAATTCAACTGACAGAACAACTAAATTATTGACTGAAAAGTCAATGAATTGCAAGGTTCAGGCTTAAAACTCGGTTTAGTTTAATTGTAAAAAAAAGTCATTAAATATTATACCCACATATTTATATGCATCTCTAAACTTTTTCACTTCTGGTGACATAAATACTTGCATTTCCCAACCTAAATCTTTCTACCAACGTTACTGCATCCCTACATTATGAACCGTTTGGCAAAATTTGAGGAACTTTTTTTTTTTTATAGACTCGTAAGACTTATTTATTCCCTGAAAAATCCTTGATGCTGCAGATGATCAAGGATTCAGACAGGGTTTGAATCAGACAAATCCTACCTGAACACATCTACTATGTTGTGTAGCAAAGAACAGAGTACATGAGTTACTCAGCTCTTTGCTAGTATTTGTTTTCCCTTTATAGATGTATAGAAGCTGAAGAAATAATTATTCAATCAATGCAATGAAAAGCACCAGTACCACTTGCAGCACAATACCCCTACAGCATGCTACTGCCACCGTGCTTAACCGTGTCCTTGGGTTTAAAATCCTCACAATGACTCCTCAAAATATTCTTATATTTGTGCGAAATAACTCGGTCTAGTCTGATCATAAAACCTCACTCTGGAAAGGGTTTGGCTTTTTTTGTGTGACCATCTGTAAATTATAGTCAAGCTTGAAGGTGTCTGTTGTCTTGGTTTCTGAGTTCACAGTGAACTAAACTGGGCTTGTTGTAGAGAGTGATGCAGCAGTTTACAATTTATGGCAGACTTCTTGAGCTTTGGTTGTTGCTGGGTTGTTTTTAAAGATTTTAACTTGTGTCAGTTCATCTAAGAAGGCAATTGGGTCTTTTTACAGACATTTAGCGAAATGGTGACATTAATTATTTGATGTGAGAATCTTGGAGTCTATAGTTGTTTAGAAGAAGGTTCTATAAAGCCTTATTAACTTGCATAAGCCTAGAGTTTTTGTCGTTAGATTTTGAGTTACATCAAATTTCCTTTTTTTCTATGATTGGTCAATCCAGTTGTTGGTATATATTTTTATGCTACCAAAGAAGGAACCAGCTGGGCTTGCTCATGATCTCTAACCAGAAGACAAAATATATTGTAGGACTTTCTGCACAACTTTTTCAAAAACATATAGGTTATTTTTAAGCAAACATTTTGGTGTGTATGCATCATTTTGACCCTGCATGTATGAAGTAAAGAAAGTGGTTCAAATAAATCAATAAAAACACAAATTTATTAGAGCATTAATGAACATCTGTAGATGGGAACTAATTTATGGAATTAACTTGATTTAAAGCTAAATTTGGCTGCATTTGATAGAGTTGGGCTTGATTCTTTGTGGCATTGTGAGTTAATGTTTTTAATATTTCCTCTGAACAGGTTCTTAGTAAAGTCTTATAATATGTTTGTTAAAGGTATGTGGCTTAGAATGAAAGACCTATGCTACAATGGACAGCATGGCATTGTAAGACACAATTCATGACACATTATTCTCCGTTATCAGTCCTGTGAGAGATCAACCAGTTCTGTTTTGGGTAGATTACTTCAGTTTTTCCTCTCCAATTACTAAATGCTGTCATATCTCAGCACTGAGGCTGACTACACTTCACTTTGGCTTTAATCCTGCCCACAGCTGCTGATTGGCAAATCGTCAGTCTTCATGCTCCGCTCAGTGAAACAATGTCTTTCCAACCGAGAAATGAATGTTTCATGTCATGATGCGAGACAAATCATTCATCTCAGTGTAGCAGAAAGACCCAAAGGTCTGCATTACTCCAACCTTTGTCTCTGTGATGGCACAGACAAAGGGATCAGATTTTTGGTGGATTCCCTTATATTTGGTATCCAAAATAGTGGTGTATTAGAAGATAAGAATTTAAACTTTTATTTTCTTTATTTATTCCCGGTCTGGTCAATTGAAAGCTTATTTTTAAAGATCTTATAAGAAATTGTGCACATGAAGATAATTTTCAGCTGAAGAATTGCTGCAGAGATTATATCTCTTAAAGTTTTATAATTTTTAACACAAATGATCAAATTTATCCACATTGGGAGTGGTTGAGTTTGATGGCAGGAGAAAAATTAATGTTAATTTAATGAAAACTGTAGGCAAAAATGGAACTTGTTCTGGAAATCCTTAAAAGCCATGTTGATTAACCAGGATGCTACAACTTTTAATCAGAGACAAGGAAACAGAAAGTCTTATATTAAATATTACTAAACTCTGATAATTTTAATACACTCAAGTAAAAAAACTAAAAATGCTTTTCTTACATGTGTTTTATAGGATTTGTTTGGGATCCTAGAAATTGTGACAGACCTTTTTTTCTTTTTAATTTTTTTTTCTCTCACTGGGATTTCATTGGCCACTGAATAGCTCAATTCATTATGATTGTTCCTTTAGAGATGTTTTTAAAGAATTGCCAATAAATTTGGCTAACTGTTTGCAGGAAATTTCCATCATAAGCTGCACTCCAATGCCTAACAATTTAAAGTGTTTTATCAATCAACATTTTTAAAAAACTTTTGACAAATCATAATGAAATTGAAGTTGATATGTAGCAAACTAATCTACAGTAGTTAAAAGTAATCGGATATTATGAAGAAGTCAATCTGTAAAGGAAGTGTAAACCATTTAAAAGTACTTTTAATATTTCTGCATTGTGGAGCTCGTACATTTGAGACTAAGAATCCCAGTATGACCCTGCTTACCTTCATAATATCATTTGGTGATGAGTTAGAGCTGCTTTGAATTTAACCTGCAGGTATAACGCACATTTTTCAGTTCATTGCATCACGTGGATTTATTCTCGCTGCACAGCCTCTGAGGTATCTCATTATAAAAACTATTAGCAGCATTTTTCCACAAGCTGCAGACTTCCTCATTTTATGAAATTAGGCAGCAATTTACAGCTGGAACAGGGGGTATTTTAGTGGTCTGCAGGAGATCTGCATTCAGCATACACACTGATTAGTAATGAACCACCATCAGGTGTATTGCTGTCTCAGCTTCTCGGCTCTGGACTCTGCAGTTTTCTGCCTAATTGATATCTCTTTCCTCTCCATCCCAACCCAGACCCCTTACACCTCATTCCCCATTCTGCCTTATTACTAAACATCGATTAGCCCGTCAATGACTGAGGCCAGACCTGATGAATACACATCAAATGCTTAAACATCGCTCTCTTTTTCCTCCCTCTCTATGTCTGTGCTGTTTTTTACTCATTAAAACAGCTGAGAGTTTAGAATTTAGATGCAAATGTTCACCTCAAATAAAAATGTAATGACATACCAGAATTTACTACAGGAATTCTTTCAAAAAAGGCATTAAAGAGATGAGATAAAGCAATGACTCACTAGAAAGATCTTTACAGTGAATGTTTGATTTTCGCCTCTTCACCGTGTTCAGTGAAGCATTTGTAGGAAAGACAAGCTGCATGTTTTCAGACTCTGAAAAAAGAACATTTACAGCTTCATGTTTTTCATTTCATTGCCTGATTTTTAGTGCATTGTTGTATTTTAGTTCACAGGCCCACAGCATTGCAGTTCCTCCACCATACCTAACAATGAACATTTGGTGCATTTAGACTTACAGGTTTTCTTCCTTTGTTTTACACCAAATCCAACTGGAGTGTTTGTTGCTCAAAACCACCATATTAGCTGAATCAGAGTAAAGCTCACAGTTTCAGTTAAAATCGCAACAGGAATTAGCCAACTTTAAACATTTGGAGTGTGTTTGTGTTGTTAGGGGACAAATTGCTTTTTCTTCTCATTTCCTGGCAGACAAATAGCCTGTAATAGTTGTTATGATGATTTGGAAATCTCAGGCTGCTGTGTTTTGCTGTAGCTCTCAAAATGGTGTTAAGCCGTTCAGTGATTTATAAACTAACAGTAGTTCAAAGTCTATTCTCTGAGCTGCAGGTAGCCAGTGTACGGACTGGCTACCTCCAATTTGTTCTATTTTCCTGGTTTTAGGCAGACCTGTGAATACACTGTTTCAGTAATCAGTCTGGTTACTGCAACGTGATTAAAAATAACCATAAGTGACCATCTACCACAATGGTCACATGAAGATTTGGTGTAAGTACTTCAACATTAATCTGGGCAATTTAATTTGTGTGTTTTACTGTTTTGTTTGATTGGGGAACCAAATAATTACTGTCCCCTTGTTTAGTGTATAGAGGTTTTTATCGTTCGTGGTTCTTTAGATAAATTTAGACTATTCATTGGCTTATAGACCAACAATATTTAAAAATCTTATTATTTTTTCTTTTTCTTTTTTTTTTAAATGAGAAGCCAGAAGAGTGTGGGACTGTTGAGATATTCAACCTTTCTGGCCTAGGTCAATACAGCAGAATAATCACAGCGGATTAGTTTAATTAAAAACCGTAAAAACACCAATGCAAAAATCTAACCTATAATAAAATAAACACATGCTGAGGTTTTTCTGCGATCTCTTTTAACAATTAGATGTTTTTAGGATTGTAGCAGGCTTATTCAGGGAGGGTCAGTTACATGCCTTTATTGATGCTATGTTCAGAGTTACTCAATGTATCTAAAATTATGTGTCATCAGGATATAGTAAGATATTTTAGAAATACTCTACAATATCTGTGAAGGGGAACCTGAAGAAACAAAAACAAAAGTGGACCAAGAATGGAGCCTAGAGAAACCACATTTATCTTTAAAATTTATATTTTCCAGCAGCCTCAGTATGTTTAGTAAGATCTAGTCCAATTTAGCAAAGTACCTCACAATCCCAAAATTAATAAAAGTAGACGTACCTCACAAAATTTTATAAAATATGTAAAAACAATATTTTTTTAATATAAAAGTTACATATTGCAGTCCATATTGATTTCACAACACTGGACTTCAAATGGAAATGTTCACATTTAAACACCAGGCATTTCAAGCTCAAATCATCGCACCAGTTGGTAACAGTGGATTAAAACTCAAATATTTTGACAGCTAACTTGTTGCTCAAGAAATCAGACATGTAGCTTTTTAACTTAGTTTTTATATTTGTCTTGTTATATTTTACTGTTACTGGCTGGTAACATTCAATCATGTGGCTGAATTTCAAATTCAAAATTTTCAGAGCAGAAACCAGTATTGACACTTTGCTTAACCCTGAGATGCATCGTCTACTTTTATTAATTTTTTACCCATGAATGATGAATCAAATGTGTCTGGAGTGCCAACGTACCTGTCATGACCTCCTGGGACTGCCAATAAATCAGGACTGACAAAATGATTGTCAGGCCTGCGAACAGCCAATGGCATTGCTGCGGCAAGAGGTCATTGTTGTTGAAAGGGCAATTTTTTTTATACTTGCTGATATCCAAAATTTTGTTAAGAGTAAAAAAGGAGCTCCTACAAATGGCGCATAACTATGTTTTATTATTCTGCAGGGAAACTGCATCGTATGGCTTCATCATCTTTGAGCAGATATAAAAAGTGATAAATGGAGATCTTTACATTTTCTCAGTAATTAATAAATGTAACTATATCTGATTTGTTGCACCACAGAGCATCACCAGGTTTCGAGAACTTGGCTTCTCCTTTAAAGGAAAATCCAATGATTGTTTCTCCATTTGATCAGGGGCTCTGCTCATTCCTCATTCTCCTCCCCATGATAACGCAGATTGATCACCTCTCTCCTTTCTGGGTGCTTGCACAGATCGTTACTGTACTCTAAAGCAGGCAACGGCTCTCAGTATGCAAACTATTCATCTTTATGCTAAACAAAATGTGCAGAGAGTGACCTTTTCCTCTATTGATATCTATATTCAATAAGACTCTTTACTTTGTCAAGTGGAAACAGGTAAACGTGCGATTTAAATGGCTTGCATCGGAGACTGCAATATTCATGAGTTTTGCCTTCACTATTCTTTATGATTAATGCTATCAAATAATTGTTGAAGTGTGAAATCTATGTATTTCTTCAGGGACATTCCATAAATTTCTTGAAGCAGAGTGAATATTCATCTAAGCCTCAGGTCTTTAAACTCTCCTTGATTTGGCCTTGCAGAAGCAGCTGCAAGTGAAAACTTCCTCTCTTCATAATGTGGGCTCCTATCATGTTAAAGCACAAATTAAATTCTATTCAATTCAAAATTGTGGTTTTAAGTAAGGTCATTTATAGATTATTTTTCACTGAGAATTACTTTGTGTTTAACATTGTAAGGCGTTAATATTAAATGAAGTCCTTATCCTGATTTGGCTCAAGGAATATAAAAAAAAAATGTTTTTTTTCCCCCTTTCGTTTAATGGAAAGGTTAGGCTTCACACTAATGTAAAAGCAGAGCTGTGACAGAACAGCTTACTGGAATGTCACGTTACCTGGAGTTAGACTTTACTTTTAGCTGTGGCATGCATTAGGGTTGTGACTCAGTGTTGGCTGTCATCTGTATTTACAGGCACATTGCATGTCTGCCTTTGTTTCAATGAAGAGACAAAACAACTGTGTTTTTTTTATTTTCAAGAACAAGTAGATAAACATTTCCCATTGGAACAAAAAGCACAGAAATGTGGCTGCTTTTTTCCCCTCATATATCATCATTTTCTAAGACATTTATTCTCACAATTGTGTTTGTGCTTGAAGATTGCAAAAATTATACTTGTCCATGTCTGAAATTGAAAAAATGTGCTAAAAATGAGGGAGGAAAAAAATAGCTAACGTCAAGCAGCCAAGAACATGGCTGAAAGTTCCTAGTCAGTGATGATGTTACATTTGTAACACTGAAACTGGGCATAAATGCATGATGCAATGGTCAACCAAAAGGAATGTAGTAATGGCAAAGTCTCAGGCTGAAAATTTAATTAAGACAGTGATTTATGTGGTGATTCATCTAACAGACCAGCACCCTACCTTGGGAGTTAAAAGAGCCCAGTTTTCACTTTTCCTGTGCTGGCCAGACTCCTACCTGACCATTTTCAGATATTTTTGACTGTTTAAAAAAAATAAAATACAATAATTCTTTAAATTGGACCTGTAGGCGCTTTCTTAACAGGAACCTGTCACAATGACACATTTTGTTTCCCTTTCTATGTTTGAATCCATGAAATGTAATAAAGATGAGACAGTTTGATACGCAGAAAATACATCTTCAGCTGTCAGGTGAAAACTTTAGTCAGAGGAAGGATGAGCCTTTTTCTGATTGTGTGTCTGGCTTTTAAAAACTTTTCACTTGTGCAAAAGTTTAATTAGTTAAAGTTTTTATAGCATTTTAAATCTTGTTTAGAGGTTGCCTTTTATTCAAATAAATGACAAAGTAATAAAATTAGTGAAACAGCAAAATTTTACTGAGTCATTGCAGACTTTAATGTCAAGAACGAAAGAACAAATTTGCACTTTCAAATTGTTGAAGACAAAGCTTTTGTTCTCGCTTCACCTAAAAGGTTTCAATTCCGTGACATTCTGATTATTGTCTGCCAGACTGAAAGGATTTCTTATTTAAAGTTAAAATTCAGCATTGTTTAGAGCAGGAATCTCCAACCTTTGACTTTGCTTTGGTTCAGCAAGATTAGAAAGTTAAACTTTACGTCAAAAAAACCCATAATATCCTCTTAAAGTAAAATGAGAAGGGGAAACAGAAGTAACATGCTGCTATTCTGAGGAGAGAGTAAGTCAACAGTCATAGTAAAACAAAAGTACACCCTCCTTATGTTTAAAGGTTTTATATGCCATGGCATCATAGAAATATGTGGTGAGCTGATGATTTGGACTCACTTTGCCTTCTATCGACCATTAAGAACGACTTTGTTGGACAGATGGTCTCAAATTTGACTCTCATATACTTTGGTACACATTTAGTTTTATGGTAATATTTTTTTTGTTGCTCATGGGAGACAACATTATTCATCTGACAGATAGTTACTCTTGCCAAAGACGCTGAGAATTTGTCTTTTTGATGTCGCATTTCTTGCTTTACGTCTTTAGGAGAACACAGATCATTAAACTTAAATCATACATTAGGATGATTTCAAATAGAACTGGATCATCAGTTTTCATCATAATTGCAAAACAATGTCTGTGTTCTGCAATTGCGGTGTTTCCATTAAAGAAGAAACACAATTAAAATGAAACGTGAATAGGTTTGTTCATGCAATAAGCAATTAAAACTGATTTAAAAGAAATCATGCTGCGCCATCATCCTCCAACCACTTTCTGTTGTCTTGTTCTTTGTGGTTTGTGTCAGAGACAACATTCAATTGTTGCTCATGTGACTCGTGTGATGTGAAAAAAACTTTCCATTGCAGTTTTGTGAAATAAATCAATTTCAATACAGCCAAAAAAAACAACCTCATCCTATTGTGAAAGCTCAGCAAAAAACTATTTTTTTGTGTCAAAATTGGTGTTTCCATTACACAAATTTATTTTCAAAATGTCAAATTGTGCAATTATATGGTCAATGAAAATGCAGCTTTTGATGGAGTATTTTTGCAGCTGTGAAACATGTGAACCTGGCAGTCATTGGCTGGACTCCTCTGTGTATTCAGTATTGTAGTGGAGGGCTTGACTGAAAGAGCATAATTTAAGCAATGAATTAATGTTGGAAAAAACAGTGGTGATGGTGGTGGTGGGGAATTACATGAATTTCGATGTTTACAAGGTCAGATAATTATTGTTTCAAAGTTAAACTTAATAAATACAGCTTTTCCATTTACTACATTTGTGTTTAATAAATATTGTAATGGCTTTTTATGAACTTATTAGATAAAACATCAAAAAAACATGTTCATCTTTTTTCTTTTACTGTGCCATGATTTATAAAGTTCTCTGTGTAAAAACCATCAGAAATACCAATGATTGATTATTAATATGTTTGACAGCCTTTTGTTTGCAGGGAAAAATTCAAAACGATGGTTTAATCTGCATTGTCACATTTATCCACCTTTTTTAAATCCCAGAAAAGGTGTCAATTTGATGCTAAACTTAAGGGTCCACAGTTCACCCAAAGCGGTCAGACACAGAACCCAATCATCTGTAATGTGTTCTGGGTTTTATTTGTGCTGCTGAAAGACGGGCCCGGCTGGCCGGCTGCCCTTCTCAGAAATCTTCCCATGTCAGTTCGCATCCGAGTTGCGTTCAGTCAAATTAAACCAACCGTGTTATTTATGAATCTGCCCTCGGGCTGTTTCATTTGTTCGGCAGCAGTAGGGCCAAACATTTATCACCCGCATCCTCCATCATAACAAATCATAACATACGCTGTATATACATTCTTTTTCTGTGATCAATTCCCCCCACCCCAAGTTCTGTAATGAAAAACAATCGACTGCTCTGAGAAGTTCGCTTCCACCTCAACAATAATTAACTTCTAGGCAGGTTCATTTCCAAAACCTGATATATGATGAAACATTATTGATTAGGAGACTGTGACATATTTGCACCTTAAATAGCAAAGTATATTATCAATGACCTCTCTGAGTTGTAACCAAGCTAAAACGTTAGAATCTCCACAGCAGCACAGGAATCAGAGAGGAGAGGAAAATTCCTCTAAACTACTTCTCAAGGTTTTATTGATCTGAACGTGTAGTAATATATGGGATCATGCACAGTATGATGATTCTGTGTGACATAATTAGCAAATAATAATTGTAAAAAAAATAAAAAATACTAAAAATGTGGTCAGATGCAAAGGGAGCAGCACAGTTACGTCCAATCTTATTCATACAACTTTCAGATTTAGACTTAAAATAATTTTTATTAATTTAAGAAGTTTATTTCTGACAGGAAATGAGTCAGGTATGTTTCAACAATAATAAAGCAATCTTAAACCTATCAATTTTCAATTGGTTTTTATTTGTACATTATTTTAGAACATAGTATGTAAAGAATTATTTATACCAGCCTGAATATTCGACAAACTTTTTACAAGTGCTGTTTAGATTCATGGTGGTTTGCACTGGTACTTTGACAGTTTATATTTAGGGATGAGCTCATCGTCTCTGAGGTGGGAAAGCCTCTTTGCCATCACCCTAATCTTTAGCTCCCACCACACATTCTCTATTAGAATCAATCTTGGACTCTATAAAAGCTTCATATCATTTCCAGTAAGAAGAAACATGTTGGTAAAATTAAACCTAAGTATTTCAAGGATTAAAGTATCTTAATGAAGTTGAGTTACAGATTTACAACCTTCATACATAAATTACAGTCTTTGTAATAAGTTCTCTTAAAGTTTGCTGCCTTCCTGTCTGTGAGAAGCACAATTAAAACCCTTTCTAAGCACTTGGGTTAGAAAGGGTTGTGAATATGTTGACGCTCTAACAAACTCTAAGACCCATTTCTGATGTACAATTCGGCCAGAACATTGATCATCTGCACACTTTTGATGAAGCTTTGAGGTGAATGTTTGGAATATACCAAACATTCACCTTTGTATATGGGGCAAATCTTCCCGATTAGAAGAGATTCAGTTCCTCCAGGGCTTTTTAGCTTGCACAGAACATCTGTAGAAATCATGTACTGGCTTATTTTAGTCTCATGTAGGTTCTGAGTGCAGCACGGTGTCAGCACTTGCAGCACATCCATGACATGAAGCCCCACAAAGCAGAATTTGGTGCACTCGTCTCAAATCGGAGCTACTTCCAATCTTGAAGATAGCTCTGTGCTTGCATAGGGGGATTTTTCTAGTGTGTTGCTGCTTTCTCACAGGGTCCAGGAGAGATGTGGCTTGATTTAAAATGCTACATTTGATGTGGGAATGTGGTACTAACCTACATAGAACTCAAGACACTGTCTCAATGACACTGAAAATGGAGTAGCTGTTACTCAGAGCACATCAGCACCATGTTTGCAATTGAACTGATCAGGTTTTCAAATTTCCTACTCTCCAGACACATTTTACATTCCAAGTTCATCATTGGTTATGTAGTGATGTTGCAGTACATAATTTAAACTGTGATAATTTAATAATTCAATAAAAACTACTCTGATTTGGTCAGGTGAAAGAAGAAAACATTTCAGTCAAACGTCACATACGAAATCTCCCAGACGAAACTATTTATGGAGCTGTTGTTGCCATTCCTTAACGTAGTCTGTGATAAGTGCCTTTCTGTTTTTTGTGGGTATTCTCAACCCACAAACAACCAGCTGGTTGCCAAAGTACGCCTATTCATTTTCATAAGGTTCTGATGGGGATTTTTTCCTGTTAAAGGAGATTTTTCTTTCTATTGTCACCACACGCATTCAAAGTATAAGACATTGCTTCAAAGTATTACCAGCTGGCATAATACTGAGTTTGACTGCATTGTTTATACTTATGGTCAAATTGTAGTCAGTGTAATGGACTTTGATTGATCTGTTTATGTGATTAGAATTAATTGACAGCACTTCTGTAAATAAAATGAATCTATCTGTTCTAAAAAGAAATATTTGTTGTGAATCAGGGCCATATAATTAAGCTGAGTTGAATCAAATTTTATAATTATTTTGACTTTGGATGTGTTTAACTTAAGTGTCACAGGATGTCAGTTCCTGTTAACAAGTGTTGTCAGATTTGGAAGCAAGCAAAAATGATGTTGAAGTGTAAGAAGCAATTCAAAAAGGAAAAGAACAAAGTTCAAATAACAAAGACGATGACTGGGTTATAAAAAAAATGTGAAAAAGTCAGACGATGCCTGAAAGAACCCATTAAATTCATTATTAGAAAGAGGACAGAACAGGGCATCTTGACAAAACTGTTACGAAAGGGCAGATTACTTAAATTAACCAAAGAACGAGTGCATTAATCAGGGGTAATAAAGAGGCCAAAATTACCCTGAAGGATCTGAAAGGTAACACTGCAGAGATCTGAGTATCACACACACGCACCCACCCCCACACACACACACACACCCACACACACACACACCCACCCCCACACACACGCCCACCCCCACACACACACGCACCCATGCGCACACACACAGACATCAAGCACTATTTTAAGGATCAGATTCTACATTTCCATATTTTGAGGGGGAAAAAAAGAATCAAGTGGATTGATAGATTATCCAAGCCTGTTGAAAGTCATTTATAATAATAGGAAAACATGACCTTATTAAATTTAGCGACTGTGTATATTTTGTAGAAAAGAGTTTAGAGGTTACATTAAAATGTTCTTAAACATTTCCTTCCTTTGCAAGCAATGAAGTGGTCGAATCTGTGCTTTACAGTTTTGTTACACTTAGTAAAATTTGAATCACATTTAGAACCAGATTTATACCTTCAAACTGACAGAAGATGTATCTTATTTTACCTATATCTGTATTTTCATACGAGACAAAACTGTAACTCTTGTCTGCATTGAAAAAGATGTGCACTAATGTGAACCTTACTTCTGAATGTTTTTCATAAATCAATAGGACACATTTTTGTAAAAAACAAAAAAAAACAAAAGGTTTCCTTTTTTCCCTCAATATTTTTTGTGTTCCTAATTTTCTGGTCAAAGGTTCTTTTTAGGCTTGAAATCATATTTTAATTTGTCTCATATTACAGCCTCAATTAGAACTGTTTGGCTACTGTGGACAGCTGCAGTAGAAACCTGTATTTCATATCTAAAAGTGCAGATTTGAGTCCATTTCACACTAGTATGTGTCAATCTGTAGGTGATATGTGGCGGTTTAAGTTGGTTTCCCCATTACAGCCTGGATGACAAATCTGAAAATTGCTCTGTTTGCAATATGTTGGAGTGTTGACTCATCACAATAAGAGCAGAAACATGGACTAAAATAAACCTTTTGTAGCAAATAAACACAAAACAAAAATGTGAATGGAGCTCATTATTTAAACTGGAGATATTCAATGAATAGGTCAAAAATGCCTTTTTAAAGTCCAAACAATGGATGTAGCAGTAGTAAATATGATGCAAGTTGAAGGCTTTTGGTGTTTGCTGTGATGAGTTAGTGTTTTGTAAGAGGCAGCTGAAGCATCTGTTAGTGCCAGGGATGTGTTACAAAATGCCAGGATGGGATCAATTAGGATTTCAAGTCTTCAGAGGCTTTAGGAGCATAATGAGCAACACTTAGGACTAATAATTGGAGTGTTGCATTTGCCCACATCTCTCTGCAGCTCTTGCTCTCTGAGACTCTGGCACTAGACGACTCAGCTGTTTTTCCTGCTCCTGTGCTGTCTCAGCACTGGCCACAGGTCTCCACAGTAGCCTCGGCCAGCATTGATCTGAAATAATTAAAGCAAATCCGAGGTTTGATCATTGAAAACCCAAAGAAGAAGCTGCTGGGGAGAGAGGATTATCAACATAAGCTGCTGAAGAGACTGAAAATCCAGCAGCTAAAATTCACCAACATTTGTTTCAGCCTCTGGAAACCATTCAAGTTAAACTGTGTTTGTGTATGCTATAAAATCAACGACAAACACTTTTAAATCTTTTAATAACACCACAGGAAACTGCTGGACTGCTGTTATATGAGAAACAGTTTTACTTCTTTCATTTGCAGGCCAGTCATAAGAATAAGATGCAGATCAATCAAACCTATTTATAGAGAACTGTTCATACAGCCAAGTGAAACCCAAAGTGCTTTAACTGGGACAAACATTTAACCACTGGAGACTCACACAATAAAATGGTTAAAATTAAAATAAAGTGGTCAAAATAACTATTTTATTGTGTGAATAAAATGTGCAATAAGTCAAGTAAAGAGACGAATAAAAATGATAATTTTGTAGATAATAAAATAATGAAGAATTTAAAGTCAAGTAAATCAATTATGGAATTATGGAAGTGTAATGATCTAGTTTAGCAAAGAAACACTGGTGATATACGTATGTATATTTTATAAATATATAATTAAATCCATTCATAATTAATATACAAAAACAAGCAATATAATCTAGTGAAGAATGATATCATTAAACCATATAACAGTACTTGCCAGGACATTAACTTAAACAGCAATTAATAACATATAAATAAATTATTTATTCATATGCTAAACGCAAAATTAATTAATATCTGTGGATAGACAACTTGTTGGTTTTGATGGATGGATGGAAGACAGGAACAGTTGAGTTAATGGTCAAATATACCCCATATGATCAATAAATAGATGATCAGATTATTGCATAGACGGAGAGGTAGATGATGAAAGATGGATTAATCAGCTAGATAATAAAATAAAGTTTAGAAATGCAAGAAATATACTCCCCACTGTTCCAATTTCCTTTTCCAAACTTATCCAGGCATGTAAATTGTTTAAATCAAAGTCCAATTGTTTTCAACACTATTTCAGAATGGGTAGAAACACAAGTGAAATATTTTGTATTTTTTGTCTGTTGCCTTTTGGAAATCATCAAATTGCAAACAAAGTTACACTTAAACTTTTATTGACTTATAAACTGCTTTCTTTTTAGAAAGTTCAGAGTGTCATCTGGAGCTGCTGTGGCTCAGTGGGGGTATTAGTCATTAAGTTGTTGGAAAGTTAGGGGTTGGATTCCAGCTTTCCTCCTTCGTACATGTCAATGTGGCTTTTTGTTAGGCACTAAACCAGATTTACATCCTGAGCTGTGTATGAATCTGAGCTTGTTGAGACTACGACTCCACTGTAAAGCATTTCGACTGGTCAGGATGACTAGAAACTGGCTATCTGAGTTAAATCCAATAACATTTTGACCAGTAAATATGTTTTTTGTAGTCATTTGGGGTCATTCATAGAAGGTGAATATGAAATTGATTATTATTGGAATGATCATGGAATAAGAGAATTTTTTTTTGTAGAAAACTTTTATAAACTCCTTCCATTTCAATGTTTGTAATAGTTTCCTGTTATAACTTTCACTACAATTATCTGTTTAGTTTAGCTGGGAAAAAGCTAACAAATCCCACTTACAATGTATAAAAATGTACAGTATTTATGCAATGTCCTGCAGAGAGTTGGCAGAATATTAAGGTATTATAAAGACCTCAATAGTTTCATTGTTCTCTTAAAGGTTAAAAGAACATGTGATAGTATTTGTGGTATTGTATTAGTTGACAAATGTCATCTGCAGCACAGACTCAGCTGTTTTGAACATATTATAGAAGATTTTTTCATAAAGTGAAGAAGGTTGTGTGTTCAGGTTAGAAATTAAAGCCAAACACGTCACAAAAACCCAGATTCATCAACGACTCACAGGTTCCTGTAGCTTTGTGCACTTGGTGAATTAAACATCCACAGTTAGGAGCTTTCATTTCATTTCCTCTCATTTATGCAGTGCAGTCGGTCTGAGAGGTGGGAGGAATATTCAGCAAACTGATGTTTGCATGGTGCTTACAGCAAAAGCAAAGCAGGCAGGCTTTTAAAAGGCACCAGTTGGATCGGTTAAGCCAAGTAATTATGCAAATGGAAGACACCTGGCAGATGTTTGGCTCTGTGACCCAGTGAACATCAAGTCTGTTGAGTAGCAGAGAAAGGAGAAATTAATATGGTGGGAATGAAACAGCACAACAAGCATTTCATAATCAAGATTTTCCTCTCCAAATACTCAACTTGTTCCAGTAAAACCTTTCTTGTCAGGAGCAGGGTGTATCCATAAGCAAGTTACTCATGTTTATCACCACAGAGGTGTTATGCTGCATTTAATAAGGTTTGGACGGAAACTAGAAGTTTAAAATGTAGCAGTTTTGCCACTTGTTTAGATTAAAAATGGACATTTAACAGTCTTGTTATTTTGAGATTCACATATTACCAAACATTTTCACTAAAACCATGTTTCATTACTTATGTTACCATTTCAAGAAGAAGGAAGTTGCACTCATTTTTTCTTCAGAGGTTTTTGTAACGTATATAACAAATGTTTCAATTTTAGTCGCCAAACTGAACCGAGTCTTCCGGACTATCAGGTGTGAGACCAGCCCAATTCTCCTCTATTGCATGATGGCGTTAGAGTCAATGGAATTTTTTTTTTAAATGACTTCCACAGATTAATGGGCAGCAACATCTGCTTCTCTGAGGTCATTGATGCTGTCGATCAGCAGCACCCACTGCCTGCTTTCTCTTAAAAGCAGCAAGGTTGTTTTTAAATTGTCAACACAAGTTTTTCATTTGAGAGCCATTTTTGGTTCATCTCTGTTAAAGAAAGATCTGAATATGTGCTGTGCTTTTGTTTATATGAGGTTAATTTAAATAATTTCAGACTCTGACCAGTTCATTTTGTACTTTTGTCATTCTTTCAGTACTTTTTACTCTTTGTTGCAGCCACAGGCATTGGTGTGAGTTGAATTCTTGCATCGTTCTCTATGGCTGCAACATAAACCTAACATCAAACCTTTTGTAAAGAATCCTAAAGTGAAAAGAAGCCAGCTTGCTGGGATGGAGCTCCCAAACATATCTCACAATTTATTTTGGATCACAGTAATCTCATACCACTGGAGGGATTTGGTTGGAAAAAGAAGCGAAACATGGCAAAACAAAACTAAGACTCCAAACTGATTCATCTCAGTTCTATTGTTGTAGATCCTTTACCTTCCCCATCTTCTGTTGTTTATGATCCTGTAGGAACTTTTCCCCTCAGCACTCAATTCTTTGCAACTAAAACCTGAATGAACTTGAAACCAGTCATGCTCTGCTGAAAGAAAGGCTGAACCCCCCCCACTCCGTCACGCTGTCACAGTGTCAGCACTATTCAGCCTGAAGTGTTGTCCCACGCTTCACGTCCTGCGGACATTCTCTTTGTGTCGAGGACACGCAGCTGTAATCCCGATCTGTGACTAATCAGATTGGGCTGTCATCGCACCAACAGTGTGTTTGTTCGATGCTAATTTGAGAGCCATTTCACACGGAGCTTATGCTTCATTGTGTCGTCTGTGCCTCGCCGAGCTCAGTACTGAACAACAGAAATTAGTTTTCTGGAAGAACTCGATTCTATCACTTTTGTGATCTTCCTAAAGAGGATTAAACTTGGATTTGTCACGCTGGCACAAGATAATCTCTGATCCACCTAATTTGTTGTGTTTTAAAATAGAATCTGATGCATTATGACTTTGATGTCTTCTATATGATCGACACTGACTTGCACAGTTTTATCCGATCATTAATGATCATTGATCATTTTTTTCAGGCCGTCTACACTAGCACTCATAGCAGACATAAAATATTTATGTCTGCAAATAATTACTGCCCATCTCCACTAACTCTCATTAATCAACAGTTTAACCCCGGTGTTTCCAACAAGATAATCGGATAATCGCTCAAAGAAGTGTGCTTGATTTAATCTCAGCTGAATCTAATTGTTTGATTATTATAATTATGCTACAATTCATTTTAATAGATATAATTTGTTTAACGAAGTGGATTAGCACTGCTTCATGTTTCACACACATTTAGAATTACAAACATCTGGATGTCTGCACATTTTGTTTCTACAAAATTGAAAATTTTATTCTTCTTTGCTTAAATTTTTTTAGTTTTGTTGATATTAAACCATAAATATGAATATTATTAAATGTTTTTCTTAGCATCTGCTTTGAACCAATAAACTTCGCGTCTCTCATTGTCTTATCTTGTTGGTACTCTTTATTTTATAAGAATACCAAAAATTGTTTAAAGAGACTAATTCAGGTAAATTCCCTGGACATCCTTTGAAGCTGAGTCATGAATGCATTTTAACCACCTTCTTTTCTGCTTTTAAGGCTTTAATGCATCTTGTTCCAAAAACTTTATGTGAACTTTATTGCTTCATTCCAAAACCAGTTTAAAATGGGTGTTTATGACCATTCGCCTGCTGAAATAGGAATTAAAGTCCAAGTCTCAACCATTTAGCTGTTGCTAAATGGTTGCTAAATGGTGGTCGACTGATACATCGACCTGAAATATTTGTAGAACTTTTGCACTGGAAAGTACCTCATTAGCTGATAACGTCAAATAGAAAGTCTAATCAGTTTAATTTCGTGCAAAATATAAATCGATAAGAGTCATTTTTGGTAATATTTAGAGGGTGTTTACGTAACACACAGTGCAGTGTTTGCCTGCAGACTCGTGACCTTCTGTTAGGACAACCAGGACAGCCAGAAGGGACATCAGCAGATGACACACTGGAGTAACACCCCCAATTCAACATCCAAAAATCCCCCCTATGACTACACTTAAAAATATTAACTCCTTTTAACATATCTGTTGTTCTACTTTTCTGTTAAATAACAAAGTTATTAGTAAAAACACTTGATAGTTTCATTTTCTTTCACACTGAATCCAACTGAATCATGTTTAAGTTAATATGTTGTCACTCTGTTTTTTCTAGTTTTTCTTGTGCCTCAATTTATTTATTTGTAATCACATTATTTATGTAATTTGTTTCTATCTCAGTCTTTAAAAGACCAGAATTGCATATATATTTTTGTCAGATGACATTTCTAAATATAATGAGATGTTTTGATCTACTTCAGTAAAAATATACTGAAGTAATGCTTCTCTTACTTGTGTATAGTTTTTGGTTACTCTAACCACCCGCTGATTTCCTTCATCTGAATATCTAATGCGTCTTCCTGCTGCCGTCACTGATATGCCTACAGCGTAACCAGCCTGTGATCTTGCACAATCTTCGTCCTGATTTTTGTCATATTTCCTGAAATGTTAGCCCTCAGATATCGCCTTGTTTGCCTTGCATGAAACTGTGATGAGAGACACATGTTGGTGCTGTACGCTGGCATTTAAAAAGCTGCTGGCTTGTCAAGATGGAGGTGTGCAGCTAAAGGTCAAAACTGAAGACGTTTACAGGCCATAAATGTTCAACGCTCTCTGGATCTCATAATGTGCGCCTCCATCAATATTTAGCATGGTTAGGACAAATCGCTCAAACACTGAGGCTCAGTATTAGCTCTGCTAAAACCATCGAGGCTGATGTCAGCTAAGATCTTAATAATAGTCATTAATAATACTAAATTAAAGAACTAATTAATGTAGAGAGACAAAAAAAACCATTGTTGATATGGCTAAAAACATACAGTCATCACTGCAGCATCCATCATAAAGTCAGGAGTGCATTTGTGAAGTGAAGTGAAGTTCACTTAAACTTTTCAGTTTTATCATCAACATCATCAGTCAGCAAACATCTGATGTAATTATCTGCATTGTGATTTATGGTTATAACAGCATCATCAGCATCACTGCAATTGTTGAAGAGCAGAGGCTCACAGAATGAGCTCAGCATGATCCTTCAGCTGTGGACAGCTAGTGAGACATTTTGATTCTGACCGAATTTCAGCTGGATGAGATATAATCTGCATCAGTGATACATTTTTACTGCCAGTTATTAGATTTATTTTTGTTTTTATAGGAAAAAAACTCAACTTGAACAGACTCAGAGACGGGATTCCATTTTTTGCCATTTGACTTCAGCCTCGGAGGATCCTTAAGTTGGCAACCCTTCCTGTTGACCTGAAACTATTTGAACAGCAGAACTGAATTTACTTGCTCCTCTGCTTCACACACACTCTTTCCTCTCTGTCTCCTCATTAGTCTCCAATATTTGTTTCCCAATGTTTTCACTGATAAGGGCAAGCTGGTTGCAATGTCAGATCGGGTGTGTATTTGTGCATATATACTTGTGCATACAAATCTATAAAACCTATGTATGCACATCATAAAGGTTTTCGTCTACTTGTAATAGTGTGGTTACTTGCTTTGTTTGTACACACAGATGCCCTTTAGTGCTAAGACTAATGAGGGATTTGTCCATTTTATTTTGTTTTCCAATCATGCCCCTTCCATGTTCCCCATTTTCTCCCGGCAGACTATGATACTGATCAGCACCTTCCAGATAAAGCGACAGCACTGACTGCATTGCATGTTTATGAATTGCTAATGGAGCCATTTATCATGCCGTACGACACGATTTACCATATTGAAAGTCACGCTTTGCAGTTTTACATTTAGAAGGTGAAAATTTAAGCGCAATCGACTGTATCAAGTGTCATTTTAATTTATGGGAGATTAATGCGGCGGCTGTGCTCTCCTCCCTCGCACTCATCAGGAGTTACAACTAATGCCTGCATAATCACCATTTTTACATTTAACTTCAGCTGCAGTCTGTGTTGCTGAAGGCAGTATATTTTCTTCTGCTGTCTGTAGAACATTAGAGGACTAACTGTTGTTCGATGTTGGCTTAATGATGATTTAGTTCACTTTGGGAACTTTTCAAGAACCAGTTTATCAAAAAACTCAAACAAAGAGAAGTGAGAGATTAAGCTCATGTTTTTCCACTTCATTGCCTGGTTAAGATAAAGTCTGGAGAGCTGATCTCGTGCTCAAAGAGTTAAGGTCAGAGAGATTCAAAAGAGGGCAAGATCCCATTGTACCTTACATTTATCTTTTGCACTTTGAAACGTTTTACTATGGCTTCAATATTTAAAGGCTTAGGGTCAGCTCAATTGTTTTTTCTCATGTTTATACTAATAAACATGAGATGTTTCCCAGTTCATTTTGGGAAACATAAAATAATTTCATTATACATTTGAGAATTTGTTGATTAATTTGTGTTCTGGCCATGCAGCTGCTCAAATGGAGTGAGGACAGTTATTTTTATGTATTTTTGTCTTCTTAAGATAAATATGTCATATGTTACCAACACCATGACACACAGACAGCTTACACATTAATAAATGCCAACAATAAACTCATATCTGGGTTTTAGTACCATATGCATAAGAAGATGTGCCTTATAGTTTAATAGGCTTAATAGGAAGCATGTCTGATCTTTTTCTTGTCAAGTTATGGTAAAATCAAAGCCAATAATGATACAAAATCTTATAAGACAAATAATAGTTTCTTATCCCTAAAAGAAAATTATCCATGAGATGGTAACACATCATTCCGGTCAGTTTATGTATAGCACCATGGCAATAAACATTAAACTAAACATGCAACATTTTAAGAAAAATAAGTTCAATGTATTGAAAGAACTATTTAGAAAGACCAATTAATCTAAGAGCTGTGTGTTTGGACTGTGGGAGGAAACTGGAGTACCCGCAGAAATCCCAACATGCATGGTTAGAACATGTAAACTCAATGCAGAATCACAGGCTGGGATTTGAACCCAGAACCTTCTTGCTGTCAACTGTGACATCATGGAGCCGGAAAGGCAAATAATTTTCAACAAATTTCATTAAGTTGACTTTCACTTAGAACAGGATATGGCTAATTCTTTCTCCACAAATGCTTGATACGTAACCTTTAGCATTTTAAGAAAACATGAAACAATCCATCTGTGCTGGTGGGTCAAGACTGTACCATTCTTGAATTGCAGTCACAGGCTGCAAAAAATCCTTCAGAGGGTCACAAATGGTCTGCGGGCTGCACTTCGGACACCTCCGTGTTAGGCTGTCTTTACAGGAAATGGGTCAGTACAGAAAGTTATTAATAGTCCATATCGTAGTAGTGCGTGCTAATTCTGTCAGTGCAGCAAGAGCAAGAAGAAACTCAAACTGCACTTCAACTGACTGTTAATGTAATTTTATCGAAATGTTTATATTGTTTTTATTTTACTTTGGTGTCTTGTTTAGTTCTGAACAGCTGTCCAGCAGTGTTTCTATGGATGTTCTGAGTCATTCACAGAAAGCTGTCCCCTTCATGTGGGCAGAACCAAACATGGATGGTTTAGTTTACTATTAGAGAGCACCTAATGGGTTTTGGTTTGAAATTGTATTAGCATTTACTCACTGAAAGGAAAAAGGTTAATTTTAGTTTCTTTTAATTCACTCAATTAGAACTAAACACCCAGCTGTGTGACAAATAAGGGAGATCTAATAAAAACCATCATGAATAATGGAAATCAAAGTTATTCAGGTAGTGAATGAGTTTAATTCCAAAATTCAAATCATTCTGTGGTTCCTTTTTGTGCACTTAATGGAAAAATTCTGCAGCTCAGCAGTTAGTGTCACAGGTGCATTGTGATGTCTCAGATGTATTTAATTCATTTAGTTAAAAGTGAACTTATAAGAAAGCCTGCTTCTGGCTTTTTACCTGGAAGACTTTCTTTGCATAAAGGAGAAAAACAACATTACGATTCTTCTCGTTTCATATTCAGTATTAAATTCATAGATTGTTTTGGTTTCGAAGTCTGTTCTCTGTCTTTGTCCTTGCTTTGCTAAAGGTTTATTACAGCAAGTTAATTCATAGCTTAAAGAAATAAATGTACATTTCAGAAGTGTATTAAATGGATTATGGTCACATCTTATGTTAATCTTAAAAAAGTCAGAAACCCAAAATATTTCCTCGATTTGATCAAGAAATGTGTCCAAGATCTCATTCACAGTTGAGCAAGTAAATTGCAATGGTGGAAGAATTAACAACAATTATAGTCTTATCCACCTGTCAAAATATAAAACAAAGATCTTAATTTCAGAAAAGTAATGTTTTAAAGTGTCTGAGGGTGCAATTCTTAAACAGAAAATCTCCGCACTATTTTCTCTTATGTGGCTGAAAAGGAAATGAATATCCCAAAGGTGTTTGCTAAAACTGATGGTGGAGGAGCAGAAATCTCCCAACCGAGGTCATAGAGTTCCCAGAGAGAGTAGCAAAGTCCAAATTAGGCAAGAAGGTGGCTTTGGACTTGATAGGTCACATCATGAAGGTTCAAGTCCCACATCAGGCGTGATTCTGGAGTTTTCATGCTCTTCACATACACAAAATTGATTTCTCTAGGTGCTAGAATTAAGCATGCAAGGTTATGAATTAATGGATATATTTTAATGAATTCAATTTTAGGCTTATTTTATCTACAATCAGAAGAGCAGATGGGAATACAACAACACAAAATCTGGTTTAAATTACTTTTTTTTTTTTCAAATGTTGTTCTTCAACGTGCCATTTAAAGTTAAGTGTTAAAAAGTTAAAGTTTCCCAGTTGCAGCACCAGTGAAGCAGGTACAGCCAGTTTCTAAAATGCCAGATGCAGACTTTATGGCAACTTAATCTAAATTGTTAATTTAGGACAATTGATATGAAAACTTAGCTCTCAGTCTGCGTACTTTGGTTGCTAATAACCCCACGCTCAATTAAATTCAAATTAAATACATTTTTCTTAATATATTTTTCTCCTGACATCTCCCACTGTGTTGCATTCGGTCTCTAATCAAATTAATCTCTGTTTTCCAGTTTAGCAGCATCAAAAGAAGCTGCGGCGAGGAAAGCTGCCTCCCCGATGCCACCGTCGGAGTTTCTGGACAAACTCATGGGGAAAGTCTCGGGGTACGACGCCAGAATTCGACCGAATTTTAAAGGTAGGATTTTGCCACCAAGACTCAGTCGGATAAGGCAGGAATGTAGCCAAAAATTCCTTCTTGCTTCTGCATCTATTAACATCTCCAAATGCATTTTTAGCAAAGATTAACTCCGGTGGAAGGTTTGTATTTTTATTTTTTTATTTTTTATTTTTTTATTGAAAAGTGGGACAAACAGTTTTTACATCACTGTTAAAATTCTGTTCTCTGTTTAATGTTTTTGGTTTTAAATCTCTTGATCTCTTTTATTTGCCCTTTGCAGTGTGGAACAAAGGTAATTCTGCACATTGCCCAAATTACTATAGACAGAAACAAGTCAGACCTTAAACCTAATTCTTCTTGCATATTCTTGAGCATAAATCCCTGTAAATGCACTTTGAGCCCCATTATAGTGGCAAAACAGCATTTCCATCAACATATTTTAGATCTAAGCTGTCATGATGCTAGTTGGCTACATTCCTTGGTATCCACACAGTATCCTGAGTGCTTGTTTTGGTGGTCAAGGTAATGTACCTCCTTCCTGCCAGCGTGCTGCTGAATATGATCTCATGTTGAGGATGCTGCTGATGATAATATAAAATATAGTGACCTCTCCCTGAATGTTAGTCCCCATAAAGACACATGTCAGAGGTTTCTTTGTTCAACGTTCTCACATTAGAAACTGTCTGAACATTGATAATGCATTTATTTAGTGTGATTAATGTGTACAAAAAGATTACAGAGCATCGCGCAGACATCGATTCAAATGTCATTTTAGAGCAACACAGTTGAGGTTCATGAGGAGAATATGAATTTTTTTCTCTTTTTTGTCAGATAATTTGAATGTTTGTATCAACCATATATTATTCATTTCAATGCATATCATGATGGCATTTTTTTCTTCTCATGATTATACACTGGAGGTACTTGTACTTTCAACAGCCTAATAATCCTAAAAATGTTATGATCTGAAGGAATCTTGGTTTGCCCATCAGAATCAAGTGTCTATGTTAAAAGCTAAACCCATTTGGTACCGACTGACCTTCTCTGAAGGAATGGTCTGAGTTGAATGTAATTTAGGAACATTAAAACAAGCGACAGGTTATTTCTCTGGTTACAGTTCAAGAAGCTAGAACATCCCAGGACTTCAGTGGTTGCATAACAAGTGATGATGTTATCGGTAATTACACATTTGTCCAACAGTCAAAACAGTAAGTGAAGGTCAGAAGGATTTTGGGGCTGACCTAAGGTGTTTACATTTTCCTGGCACTTTGTGCAAACCTTCTACAACATACTGTAGTTGTTACATGTGCACCAATGTCTGTCCAAAATGGAGAAAGCCAGTTAAAGTTGGTACTTCAGTGGTATTTCCTCTGTATGTTAGACATTTCTTCTTATATTTTTAATTCTTGTTTAGAAGAACTAACATTACTCAAGAAAAAAATTGCACTAGTACTGAACTAAAATTGGAGCACACATTGAGTGACTTTAGGGCTATATGTGTGCTCCATTCTTAGCACTCATTCTTTAGTGCTCAGAATGAGGAGAAAAGCGTGAAATCATGTTTCCTCATCAAGCCCTAAATGTCCACAGTTTGAATGTATGATTCTTTCTTTATTTCTTCTGAATTTCCCTTCTTCTCTAACACAGAAAAATAAAATGTTTCTAATATTTAGTACAGTGGGGATGGTAACACACAGGGTTGTGCGGTTGGGAACCTCAGCTTACGTTAAGAAATGCTGCTGCAGAGCTTTATTTTCCCTCTCCGTTGAGCCCATTATGTTATAACCCATTATATGGTGATCTTTCTAAGTGAGATATCTCAGCTAATGCGAGACAGAATCGAGAGGGGCGGAGGAGTTTTGGCGTGACTAAGTGTCTGTTATTAAACCTGCTGTGGCTGCACAACAGCTGAACCGACTCCTAACATGCAGAGAATTCATTCAGGTGTGTGTCGGGAGTAGGTCTATAAAACCATCTCCAATTCTTTCACTTCTTACTGTCAATAATTTGCCAAAGTCACTTCTGCAACAATGTATTGCACATAAGGGTAGAAAGCAAGGCTCAATTCAGATTTATAGCTTTAATGATTTTTATTTTCCTCATATTATCTAATATAAAGTCTATAACAAGTGAACATGATTGGGTGAAATGCTGTGTGTGCTCAGAATAACAAATATTTTCCATGGGTTGGTTTGTCATGAAAATGACTTTTATATGCAGCTTTTCACCAAATTGAGTCTGGAGCTGTTAATAGACACAGTCTGATGGGAGAATCTGTCATGGATGTCAGAGAGGAAGATGAGCATAAACTCTGTGACTCGTTAATTTGCATCAGTTTTCTGTTATGTTTGTGAGCCACTCCCTGCACAACACACCACTTTTTGAATGGTATAGTGCAAATGTTGTCCTAAATATTTCCCAGGCGCTGACTACAGTAATAATAATATTCCTTATTTTTTATGGCTAAATGAACATAAAACCCTCCAAAACATGGGCATGCTTAAACAAATAAACAACATTTGTGCATGGTACATATTAGGAAATTCATAGGAGATTTTCAATGTTCAGTTTTTTTAAGGATTTGATCTCCCAATGCTAATTTCAGTCTATTCAATTTCTCTCTCAGTAGGTATGTGGGTTTGTAGGCATATCAGCAAGTCTGCAGCTGCTGTTATTGCTCTAATTGCTGATTAACGATTATGCTACTAGCTGTGCCAACCCCTCAAAAACAGCTTTAAATTCTCTATTGTATGTTACTTTAAACAATTGCAGATGGTGACATAAAGTAAAAATACGAGTAATTTCATTCATCTACCTTTTTTTAAATTCCTGTTAACAACACATCCAGTTAGTTAGTTAGTGTAAACCCAACAACACTCTAAAACAGAGATTGGTTCATTCCAGTGATAAAACACACAAACACAAGCTCGGTGGTGTGGTTTGAACAGGAATATTCAGACCTCTAATGTGGAGAAACCAAACATTAGCTACACAAAGAGATGCACCAGCACAGCAACACAAACTAATCAGCGGTGCAGTTACATCTCAAGGACACTGGACACTTTTTTAAAAGACAGCAACGTGTCCATTTTGAACAATGAAAGACAGTTGGTTTGAGGGAGGAATGAGGCAATCCATCTTAAACATGAAGAAAAAAACACCACTCCTCAGATGTCATCTTTCTAAGAGTTTCTCTGCAGTCCTATTAGTGTGATTGTTCTGACCGCAGCTTATAGGCCTGTTGCATCCAACTATGATTAGAAATGAAGATTCATTTTGGATGACAGGGGAAAAGTTTTCATGAAAAGTGAGGAATCCTGGTGCTTCTATTCAAGCAGTGAGGAACGTATCCAGGGCTTATTGTTGCATTTTCAATCCATCAAACTCTTGACAACTTTTGAGAAATCATATTGTGTGTGAGAGAAGAGTTCTACGATTTTATAAGAAAATAAAAAATTGTCATTGTCCTAATTGTAAAGCCCTTTTCTCTGAAGGATTTCCTCAGAGAAGGTAGATAATTATGATTTCCAAAAGGCTGAGAACATTTACAAATCCCTCAGGTTTTATGAAAAACAGTGGTTAAAAGCTCAAAAGACCAAATGGAGCAACTATGCTGCAAAATATTCAACCTTCCTGTTATCTGTTTTAAGTCTTGCTCTTTTTCAATCTCTTGCAGCCTGAAACAACAACTGACGTGGTAGAAAATACAGTTTCAGTTCAGTTTTAAAAACATCTTACATCTACAGTATGTTCTTCTGCTGGCTTCATTTTTAAAACCTTACAGTGAAAGTAGCTGACACTGAGTCTTTATTAATTAAAAAATGTCCAACTAATGAGTTTGAAATTCTACTCCTGATGAGCTTTTAGATCCACTTTAAGTTAGTTGATGTATGTTTCTGTGTGAAGAAAGGCACTTTACTCCTGAGGGTATTAGCACCTTTAAAGTTGATCAAGTTTAAGAATCTCAAATAATTTGAGTTCTCATTTTGCCTTACTGTCTGCATTATTTTCCTTGTAAGCTGTAAGCAAATTTGACAGAAGGGATTTGCTCAGTATTTGTTGCAAACTTTTTATTCAATGTATTCAAAACCAGATTTAATTTGACTTTGAACTTTTGAGTTTATGATTTCTTGTCTAGAGCACAAATGTCAAACCCCAGTCCTCAAGAAGTGGTGACTTTTAGATATGTATCTGCTTCAACATACCTGAATCAAATAATTAGGTCCTTAGCTGGACTCTGGAAAACTTGCTGCCTTCTGAGGAGGTATTTCAGTATTTGATTCAGGCGTATTGGACCAGGGACACATCAACGAGTTGCAGGACATCCCCGATCTGGAGCATTAAAAGTAACCCTCATCTATTCACTGATCTCATTAGTGGGTTGCCTGTACATCCCTACAAGCATTTGTTAGCTAGCTCAATATCTGCTTAAGTGAATCCCAACCGAAGGGAGAGCTGGAGATCTCATGGGGGATAAACCAGACTTGTGTACAATGTCTAGTGCTATTGGTGGCTCCTTTTTGGTTTAGGGGCTTTAAACAGGTGTTTAGTTCACTTTTAACTTGGGTCAGTTCTGACACTTGCACAAATTTAAATCAAAATCCTATCTCTCCCCTTTTTACCTTAAACTGGGGAATTTTATTTGACCTTGAGAAGAGGTCTAAGGTGGAGACTTTACTTTTGTAAACCCCTATTGGAAGCTCAATTCTTAATTTTATCTGTAAGAAAGCAAATCCTTAAGTTTCCTAAGTTTCTTTCAGAGCAATGTGGCTGCCTCCTATTGGTTCACATAACACTTATAACGTTTGCTTCAATGTCAAAATCTGAAAAGTCTCTCTATGTGAAGAAGAAAATTCTTCTTACATTTTTTTGAATTTTGTTTCCCGCTAGAAATCACCAAGCTTAGTCATTAAGGTATTATAGCATGAGTCCAAGAAAGTCTAATTTAATTTGATAGTTAGTGCTCAGCAGGGATGTTGTTTTCTTGTTAAAATATATATGCATATTATGTTTATTCTGCAATTTTAAATCTACATGTTAAAATCACACATTTATTTTCCTAAGTGCTTCTTCCATCCTACACAGTTTCCCTTCTGGTGAAATTAGCACCAGCCGATTTACTTTTTCTACACAGCAACAGCAGAATTAAGGCAGCGAAGGAAATGTGAGAGGAAAGAGACGAGATTTGCCCAAAGCTACGAATATAGTACCAGCATGAGAGGAAATTACAGTGATCATGACTCGAGGCGTCCACTGTGCGAGCAGAAAGCTTCCGATTGATTTAGCAGGTTCCTCTGTTGGAGTAAGGAGAGGAAACACTGCTGACACATTCAGGACAAGCCATTTATAATCCATGAATTCATCCATCCTTTCATTCTCTCTCTTCCCCTGCTTTGTCATTCTTATAATAGTATGCTCCCCTCCGCGTTTTCTACTCCCATCCTTCATTCATGTTAGGAAATTCTCAGTTTTCCTTAAACCACAAGCACTTTTTTGTTCTTTGCTCCTGTTTCTTGTATTTGTCTCTTTTTGCACTTATTTGTGTCCTCATTCTTTTTGCCATAATAACATTAAGTTCTCCTAACGTCACCCTCATCTCTGTCCTTCAGACAGAAAAACAATGTCTTCGACACATAGCTGTCCAAATGCATCTCCTCTTTCCATCCTCTAGATAATCTCCTTCCCACTAATTATGGACTTATGGCTCTTTGAAGGGAACCAAATCTTCAGAACCCACTGACTACAAAGAACTGTTCAAATTATAAATTTTCTAAGCCATTTTATCTTAATATAGTTTTATTTTAATTGTTGGTAAAATTCACAAAAAAGTTAAATAATCTGTATTAAGTAAATAACCGTAGTATGTTATTACAGGAAAAAAAAATTGTATATATTCAAGAACGGCTTTCACAAACTGAGACTTGAGTCCTATCACTCACGATAAAGAGCCGTTCAAAAGAATCGGATCGTTCATGAATGTCACATAGCTACTCCCCACCCTTTCTTGGCCTTGTTTGACCATCACTGAGTCCTTAAACAAATTGGAGGACGAGCAAAACTTCAGCTCTCTGAACAAAATGATGCTGCTCAGCTACCGAAAAGGATCACTAATCTGCTCTTCTCTGTGATGATAGCGCACAAGATGCTGTAAAGATAAATGAGTTTGTATGGGAGTGAAAGATAGAGGATCAGGGTGTTTATTGGTGGCCGTGTTCATGTGCTCCCCCCTCCCTTTGTGTTGGATGTGTCTTGATGAATGGCACAGACTCATGCTGCAACTCCCCTCTTCCTCTCTGCCATAACCTCGTCCTTCCTCATCACTCAATCTGAGCAGCAGCAAGGACGACGGCAGCGACCATGCCCCCAGTTTTAGGCTCGATCAGAAATAGATGAGCTGGCCAACACTGCCACTACGTAACTCCTCTTTCTCCTTCAAAATACCCTGCAAGGCAATCGCCAGTGCCTCAAAATACGCTGAACATGTTGGCTGGTCTAAACTTAGTGCCGCTCATGTTGCACTTTGAACTTATTGAAGGAATAACACTTTGATATTTGTCTTCAACAGCTTAGAAAATATATATAGAACATCAACACAACATCACGTGAGATTAATCACAAGTAATTCAGGATTGAAAGCTAAAAATATCCATTAAATAACAACAAAAAAGCAACTTGAAGAAAATAAATCCTGACTTGAAGAAATAACTTAGATTTTTCTTTGAAGGGGAATCAATTGAAAGGTAATAAGTAGTCAGCATCTTACCTACATCACAGTCCTCATAGTCAATGTAATTCATATAAATATAGATGAGTTTTACCTAGAGGATGATGCTATCCACTTGTCCAAACTGAGGGGGAGATGGTGTTATAGCTTTTCATTGAGTTTTAAGCAACCATTTTGTTAAAACGTTATTGCATTTAATTAAATTTATGGGTACCAGAGTAAAGAGGACTAAACACAAATGTGTGGCACACTGTGCAATGCGAAAAGTTGACAAACTTTGGATCTTTTTCATTTGACTTCATAATCCTATGCTACTTAAACTTAACAGCCACATGAAATACACTGAAGCTTGTAGTTAAAACATTAGAAATTGTGTTCAAGAAGGAGGGATAGTTTCACAAGGGACCATTTATACACTACCAGACACATTTATTGCTGCAAAATGCTTAAAAAGCCTTAAAAAGCCAATATTTAATTGCAGCAGCATGACACTAAAATAATAATAAAAAAAAATCAACCTTCATTTGCATTCAAATGGAAGAAAACAATCCATTAGGATAATTTTCTTTTTACACAGAAACACCTGCCATTAACAATCCTTAAAAATAAATCTAACTGAAGCTGAGACTTTTGTTTAATTCATGTTGATCAATGTTTATTTGAAGTTCTTATTGGTAATCCAAGGCTTTCAGGTTTTCTTGAGTATAAATATGATAGATGTGATGCAAAAAAATGTCTTTTGGCCACTAACAGGATATGGACATATATTTATCTTGCCACCCAGTGAGGAGAATTGTAAAACTTAAATCTCCATGGCCACTAAAATCTCATTCCACTTCATTTTTGTTTAGATTTCTTGAAGAAGGAAGTTCTTTTTCTTCTTCAAAGGTTTTTCTGTTGTTTTCTTGAGTTGTTCTTAGTGCAGCGCCACCAGAAGTGAGGAGGGTGAACGAGCTTTTCAATTACTTTGGATCGTTTGACATCAGTGTGAAAGCAAACTGTATCAACTGAACATGTAACAAATGTTGCAACCTTGGTCCCCAATCGAACCAAGTCTACCAGACTATTGAGTGGAAAAACACCTTAAAGCTCAATGTATATAAAATAAAAACTCTCTCAAAAGCAAAGAAACAAAACAGGGAAAAGTCTGATGTGTGAGGATTTGATTTGTGGCACCACTGAGCAGCCACAGTGGTTTCCCTCTTTCAGCTGTTATCCTTTCTTTCACTCTGCTCCCTCAGCTGATTTGCCAATGCTCCCTCCTCCCGTTTGCTCCGAAATCCCCACGATGAGCGTGAAAAGAAAAAAAAAATCCCTCTGAAAATCCACCGCTGTGTCACTTTACCACTGAGCACTGAACAAGTGGCTATGAGTCCAGTATTAACAGAGAGGGAGTGTGCTGCTCTTCTTTTACCCTTTCTTTTTCACAGCTGGAGCACTTGTTGTTTCACATAGTGTCTCCTTTTCTCCTTGCCAGAGTTGAACATGTCGACGTGGGACGGTAGTTATTAGCTGTCAGAGCTTGACGTTCATTTGGTCTTATCAGCACTTGTTTAATGGCTACTTAATGGGATTAATGGACATAAGGTAATGAGTGTGGGATGGGGGACTGGCTGCAGGGGGGAAATGAATGGTTGAGGGAGCAAGGAAAGGGAAGGAAAGGCAACAATGCTAATGGCTTACAGAGGGAGTTGCTTCGGAAAGCAGTTTGGTAAGTATGGCAGATGGCAACTGTGCATCTCTGGGTTTCACATGCAAACACAGAATTTTTTGCCTTTATATTCATACCAGTGGATATTGCATTACTCGGTTCTATTCTGCAGCAGCTTTGAAATGGACACAGGAATTTCCACACCTTTCTCCTTCCTTTATGTTGTGAATCACTACAAGGATACAAGCTGAAAGCTGCAGGAGAAAGCAGTTGTCCATGCCCAGAGAAAAAGTCCAAATGTGCTTTCAATATTCCACAAAACAGACCTCTCTTCTCTGAGCCACTAAATTCGATCTGGGAAAACACTGAACCAAACAGGGAATTTTAATGTTGCCAGAGCTGTGACACTCTCTGGAGTTATCACAAAGATATTGATCATGCTTCATCATCTAGCAGGAGGAGACAGACTGGCAGAGGAAGTGAGGTGAAGAATATAAAATAGGTTAATGGTAAAAGGAAGCCAAGAGTTTGGTGCCTCTCAAAACTTACTTAAATATAAGAGGAAAGGACAACAATCAGAAAGGAAATGAGCACAGATACAGTTAAAGTAGCAGCTTCAAATTTTTTTAGTTCCATGTCTGGTATCAAGATTTGCTACAATACCGCCTATCATTATTGTTTTTTGTGATCTAAAGATAGTTAAAACATGGGGCCCCTTTAGCTTGAGGCGGTTCAAAGCTAATCTGGGATGTGTAAGAAGACTTGACAGCTACATTACTCTGCCTTCCTCCCTCAACAGTCCACCGATCCACAGCTAATAAGTTTAAGAGAAGGGGAATACAGCTTTATTAAAGGCCATTCAGTCCTCCGGTGAATCCGATCACGTTTCTAATTACTAGCTTGAGGGAAAAAGTGTCCGCAAGCTCCCTGCATTGTTTTAGAAAGACTTGCAAAGAGATTCTTATTGTTTACTGTGATGACACAAACAAAAAGCTGTTTCCAAGTTTTTTAGGTGATAGGAGACAGTAAAAATAATAATAATAAAAAAGATTATAGAAACGCACCAATAACAACAACAACAAACCCAGTCAAATTAAATTATTTCCTTTTGAGGTCAGTCTCTGCCTCAAGCTGATCGGTTCAAGGAGCTTTGTGTTTTGTTTACAAGTAATCACATGGTGGAGCAGGAGTCGAATTGATGGACTTAGGCATCGCCTGCTGTAATGTACAGCACATCAACTGCTTGTTGTGTCAAAAAACAACAAAGGAGATTAGCTATAAAGATCAGATATTGGCTTACAGGTTTTTCTCACCTGTGGCCGAGAGATTTGAACCCTGAGAACAAAGCAAGCATCCTCCATAGGATGACTGGGCGTCTAGCCAGGATGTCCTCTGGATATCCCATTTTCTGATTTTCCCCTTTGTGGGACAGTAAAGGCTGTTTCTCTTAAATTCTATTTTATAAAAGTGTCGGGCCAATGTCGCAACCATCTATTTTAATCATTTGATGTCTGCTAAGGTCCATGAAGCAGCAAAACTTACACAACACACAATGTTTTTTGTGTCTCGTGGTGCAAGACCACAGTTTAAAATGGACAATTTTCTGCAAGGTTTGGTGTGTGACATAAACGTCATATTTTTTGTCAGATCCATTTTTAAGTCGTTTTTACTTGAACTTTTTAGTAAAACATTCTGAAAGGGATCAACTTCCTGTAGGTTTTGAACCATGACTAAGAGAGATTTTTATGTAGGAGCTATGCTGAATTTTATTAAAAGTGGTAAAAGTAGAAGCAGGGGATAATGTCTTCTTAAGAGGAAGCATCCATGGCTTGTGGCTGTCAAACAACTATGGTTAGCAGCTCTTTAATGTCTGGAAGCACTACCTATAATGAAAAGAAATGCAAGCTACCAAGTGTAGCTCCTTTGTTATCTTGCATAGAGTCAGTGTTTTTAGTTACATCTACTGTACATCATCTCTGTACAGCCAACAGATTCTTATCATCACTGTAAATTGCCTCAAGCGATGAGCATTAAACAGCATGAAAAAGACCAAAAGACAAAGTAGCTTTGAGTTTTAACATTTAGGAGACCGAGGCTTGGGATGTTCGACAGACTGCCTGACCACAAGGTTAAACCTGGATTTAGTCTGGACACAGAGAGATTTAGGAATGGGTTTGGTTAGATTACAGAGTTTAAGTCACCTGCCTACAAACAGTTTATGTTGGCAGTGAATGCTTTTTATATATCCTAAAAGCCATTTCCTATTTTAGGGGTTTGACAGTGACTGATTGCAGTATTACTCCCAGACTTCTGCTCGGTGCTTTTGCCATCATTCACTATAGCAGTTGTCAAGTAGAGTGAGCCAGATTTGGCCTGGTTCAATCAGTTCAGCTTGGAGGTAAAATAGAATATCAATCAACAAATCTAAGCTCCAAGAGTTAAAATACCTTTGAATGTTTGCTAAGTACATCTTATGACAACTTCCAAATGTTGAGAGACTTGTTCTGCTTGACAAACTTTTGGTAGATGAGTATTCACTATATCTTACTCCAAGTTTATAGACGACAAGCAGGTTTGATTGTGTGGTGGGTTTTGATAGAACAACTGCTGATCAAAGCAGCAACACAACTTTTTGTCTTTGCGCCTTACACTTTCTGGAACTTTCCAGACAAATCCAATAAATCCAATAAGCCACCAATCTTCCATGACACATCGGGCAGAGTCCGCAGTCGAGCACTAACTTTCCCGGAGTGAACACGGGGAAAATGCCTTGTCGCTGCAGAGCAATGAATCGTTCGGCCTCTACTTCCAGTTACTTGACATTAGCAGGCTGGCATTTCTCCATTATAAATCAGCCTCGCTGCAGCCCGAAAGTTCTGAACTGAGATGATGTGGCCCATTTGTGAAAGGTTACAGATTTACATCATGGGCTCCATTTCAGCCAAATGACTTCAATTTAATGATGCCCATTAAGAGCAAAAATAGGATTTTACTCCACATTTGGAGATCATTTATGAATTCTGTGCTTTTATTTTATCTGGATTGAAAGTATTGGAAAGGGCGAAGAATTGATTTGAGAATTTTAGTTAAAGTTGTGGTTGAAAATGTAACTTACCATTACAATGTTGCTATAAAGAATACAGAAATAAAAGTTTTCTTTAAGGCAATAAAAAGCCAAAAATGAAGCCAGTTTGACATGTAGTCTTTGCATCCCTACCCTTCCTCCTCGCCCTCCTTTCTCTCTCTGGCCTCCTGCATCTCCTTTAGTGCATTTTGCTAGTCTTATTTAAGCTCCTCTTGACAGAGCCGCATTGCAACCCTCCTCCTCCTCATCTCAGTGCATTGCCTCTCCTCTCCTGCCCGCTGCAGTATGGCAGTAGATTGTTTCCTTACAGACTCGTTGCATCCCTCCTCCCTGCTATTGCCTTCCCCACTGTCCCTCTCAAGTCTCCCCCTCTGCCACACACTCACCTTCGCTGAGTGTTGGCAGCAGAGCGACACCTTAGATAGTCGAGCCTTGCTGTCTTGTTCGCTCCGTGATAGAAGAAGCTGTTGTTTTCCTTAATGAGGACAAACAACGTATAGTTGGTAAGGTGGTGTTAGTATTTGCTGTGTTTAATTCTGATCTGTTTTTTTATTAGACCCCAAAGGCTCGAAAAATGAAGCTACTCACAAGAAAGGTACTTTCTTTTTCTTTTTCAGTTTTTTTTTATTTCTTTATTTTATTTGTTTATTGTTTTGTTTTTGCTCCTCTTCTTTTCTTCCCTGGCCATCGTTTTTATGTTTAGCAGTCACTCACGCAGTAGTGGGGCAGTTTCCAGATGTTGAGAAGGACAACGAACATTGGGAAACGCCTTCCTGATGTAGATGTAGAAATTGCCTTGTGTGGTTGCACTTTATATGAATTAAAGTGGTTAAGAATCTTTGTGACTGGAAATGTCAGCGGTTTTTAAAGTTTCTGTCTACTTAATTCGTTGTGCTGATGCATACACTTTTCTCCACAAATGCCTGACAATTTTTTCCTATGGTTTAAGTCAGTTATTTCCTAAAAAGAAAACCTGACAATTCCTGGACATTTAATCTGTTTTTTAAATTATTTATCTCAGTCAATACAGACGACTTTTTTGCGACTGTTTTAGCTGCAATGGAAAAATATGAAGTTGTTATGACAATATTGTTTTTTCTGATTATAAATATTGGACACATTTTTTGCCGTTGAAAGTAAAGCATTCCCTTAATGCCTCTGTCCATTTTCCCATTGCAGAAATTGTTACTTTGATGGGAACCTCAAGATACCAGTTATTGTTAGTTTTTAAAAATGCTGAGTCAATAAAGTGAAATAAAGATGCAATAAAAATTGTCTGCTCTTTACCAGATTCTAAAGTAATTTAGATTGAACTTCCAAGTATACAAAACAAAATGATTCCACACTGTTATTGTCTAAAAACAAAGATTAAGCCCAAATAGAGAAGCTGTGTGTGAAAAACAAGTTCACAATATGAAGGTGAAAAGATATCCACATTTACATGGAAAAAGAAACTGTTGTTACATAAAAATCTTAGAAGGTCATGAGGTCATTTCCAAACTTAGAGACAAAACATTATTGATAATGGAAAGCAATTTAAGTCATTGATTCATCCTCCCAGTGATGAACGTCCCTGATCTGAGAATACAATGCTAAAAAATGTGACTACATAGTAAGAGCTGAATCTCACACAGCAGTCAAAGGCAACCCAAATCCAATTTTTTTGCCTATTTGTAACCCATATCCAACTTTTCACGGCAGCCTAAACAGCCCAATTATGATCTTTTCACCCTCCAGAAAATCAGATTTGTGCCACTTTCAAATATGGGACTGAATCTGATACATATCCTATAGTTTCCCCAGCATCTGCAGTCTGAATGGTCATGATACATTTCTTCCAACTTTTACATCACCAACATCATAATTCTGCACTAGAAGCTAGACGTGGTAAATCCGGACATACAGTGGTGACAAAAAGTGTTTTTCCCTGTTCCGATTCTCTGTTTTAATGCATCTTTGTCACGCTTCAGTGTGTCAGAGCATCAAATCAACTTAAATATGGATCAAAGATAATACAAGTAAAAACAAAATGCAGTTGTTAAACTAAAGTTTGATTATAAAGGGAGAAAAAAATCCAAACCTACATGGCCCAGTGTGGAAAAGTTATTGTCCCCATCCTGATGAATGTAGCTGTGGATTTTCACGCCTGAATTATCTGTTTTTAGCCACACACAGGCCCCTGCTTTCAGTCAAGACATAAATTTATCAGGACCTGCCTGACAAAGTGAAGTTCATTGAAAGATCTTCAAAAGCAAAACATCAACCTGTTAGGTTTAGTAACCACTTTTTCACATAGAGACATATAGGTTTGGATTTTTTCTCCTTTAATAACAAAATCCTTCATTGAAAACTGCATTTTGTGTTTACTTGTATTATCTTTGATCCATATTTAAGTTGATTTGATGGAAATTGAGCCTGCTGTGTGCTCTGCACCCTTACATGCTGGAGTCCAATACACCATGTTAAATGTGGATGACAGGGCAAATAAGGGTTGACTGAAAAGATTAAGAAAACAATCTCTCCACTCTAAAAAAATAGAATTTAAACAATTAAATCCAAAGTGGAGATATTTAGCCATAATGCATAACACCAAAGTTTGGATTAAACATATGACCACAAATACCTCAGTTCAACTGTCAAGCACAGTAGTGGATGGCTGATGATTTGGCTCTATTTCGCAGTCAATAGGATCTGCGCACCTTGGAGTCAGTGCGGTGGGAGATTAACGTTGCTGCCACAAAAGAAAACATTGGATATAAGAATATTTGAAAAATTCCACCTTTATGAGACACTGATGAAATTAGACAGAAAAAACTACATTAAGTTGTACTTAGTTTTTCCACACAGCTGATGTAATTTTTGCCTAATAAATGGAAATAAATTATCTTTTTTTTTTTTTTTTCACTTGTTAGATTTAATCAATTTAAGAACCTGGTAAAGACCAAGGTAAAATAAATTGTTCTATTGAGCCTAAAATCATAAAAATTCTCCCTGAAATAATCATTGTGTTATCCTCTCATTCAAACAAATCTAAAACAGCTAAATATAGATAAATTAGGGGCTGCATTAATGTGGTTTACGTTTAAATTCCTAAGCTCTGCAGGTCTAATATGTTTTTCAAAGCTGCGACATCCTGTGACACCAGTCTGGACCCTGGTCATTGATCCTGACTCAGCACAACCTCTGTTAAGCTAAAATACTTTGTCCAAAGCAGCATTTGGATCAATGTGGCCTTCTGCAGGGTGAAACAAAACAAGCCAAAGAAAAAGAGAAAGTTTCAGAGAGAACATCTTCTGGGCGACCTTCCAAACTCTGTAAGCGTCTTCAGGACTGATCAAACATAATGACTTTGGTTTCCATTTTCAGAAACGGTGACTCATTTTATGTTAAAACATGGCACATAAAAGGATAATACTCTATAGGGTAATAAATTAGAGGTTGCAAAATAATTCACTCTCAGTGAAAAGGAAACGTGATGACATCATAGTGTAGTCATTGGACCTCATTTAGTCCTGAATGTCTTAGGCTAAATTTAGACCACCTTATGCCATGGGTTTGATTTTTGTTACTTTGCTAATTTGCTGCAAAGATTTGATACATTCAACATTTCAGATGGACAGTTCAGTAGGTCGCTGCAAATTACTGGCAGTATAATCTGATTTAGTCTGTCTCATTGCTTTAAGGTGGTGCAGGCGATTCATAGAAATGAAATTTGATGAACAGAGTCAAGGTCATAACAATAAAAAGGGCATAATAAAATCCTGAACCACTGGACTAGCAAAACTATTTTTGACCTTTATGTAAGGGCAATTAAAGCTGGATATGGAGCAAATTGCAAAGGTGATACGTTGCGATGCCTGTTTTATGTTTATGCTCTATAAAAGACCGTCTGCACAGTCTAACACACTAAGGGTTTATTGAAAACCATACACATGTGGTCCACTTGAATGGACCAGCGTTTGTTTCCCCCATTGGTCTGGAGTTTTTGTGCAGGTTTGAATACACTCAAGACAATCCTTTAGTGAACTATTTGAGGTGATTTCCAACGGCTTCCAAACAAACTCTGGTGTGTTTATTGTCGTATGAATAGACGACCCTTGACCCGAACCAACTATAGGAAATATATGTTTCTTTTGGACTTCACAAGCCACTGTTGCTGGACATCCTCTGCTTTCTTTATATCAATGCAGGTTGTTGGTCAGATGGCCCACAGCATCTCGTCTCATCCTGCTTGCAGCTAAATTTGCTAACTTCATCACAAAATTATAAATATTACGAAAAACCAGCGTTGTATGAACTGCTCTTGACAAAATTGTATTGCAGTTACAACAGTGGACCAAGGACTTTCCTTTTGTGAATGTACCCTAAATAAAGTATTAAAAAACATGCACAAGAACAGGCAGTGTGAAGGAAAATATCATTTGGGCCATGGGATTAAATCAAAGATCAACTTTATCACGATCTGCTGCAGATATTATCCTTTTGTGTCTAATTACACTGAGTGAATAATGTCTTCCAGGGAGAGTATTGGTTTGCAGACTAAAGACCCCAATTACCTCCTGAGCTTATTCTGTCGGCCACTGCTGTCAGCTTCACAGGAGAACACGCTTTATATTAGCAGGCAGCAGCCTGTCTGCCTCCAGGCAGTCGATATGCATAACTTACCCACTGGCTTAGCAAAGGAAGAAAAAAATAACGGAAGCTACAGAGCTAATAAGTTAATTTCTCATTTTAATGTTCAAACAGCAGAAGCACAATTATATCTTAAGAAGTCTGGAGATGTGAGAGGATGGGTGTTGATATTAGTCACAGAATAAAGGCTGATGAAAGTAGTTCACAGAGCTTCAATGGGTAACATTTTTTCACCGGGTTAAGGAAGAATGTGTTTCTGGGTTTCTGTTTTATCTTAAAGGGGCAGCATTATGTGTTCTTCAGGCTATTACGGTCATTTTATAGCATAATTAAGTAACTATGCTTTTTAACCAGTGGTTATGAAAATACTATATATGTCAAATATGACTTTAAAGAAATTTTACTGCCTAATTTAATGACTTAAAATTGACTCCTGCTCTCTCTGAAACTTTCAGGAATCATAACATCGTTCCTCTGTTAATCCTTTAGCAGTGCAACGCTGGTAAAACCATTGCTAAAAGATTAACTGAAGATCTGCTAATTAGCTTAGCAGATGTTCAGTTCCACCAGGTGTTTGCTAAATCCTGCTGGCTAGTCTGAAGGAGTTGAGTGGGGGAGTCATGGAGGAGGGCTGCTCTGTGAGGCAGAAGCTTGGAAACCTCAGTTCCGAGGAGGAGCTGTGTCTTAAAGGCGGAGCTAGGTCCACCAAGGTGTTTTGCACAGCTGCATGGTTGCCATGGAGATTAAATAATTCCTCAAACATGCATGAAAGAACCAAGGCAACACTCCAAGTATGTTATAACATTATAACATGATATAAAACTCAAATAAAGTTGATTTTACATAATACTGCCCCTTTAAACCAATATTGATTGTTATGTACTTTCTGATTTAATTTGCTAAAAAATAAACTCTGATTTTATAATAATTAATTGTAACAGAAATATTGTTTATGTGTAGATGACAGCTGGGTTTAGAGTTGAAACAAAGTTACAGTCAAAGGCTGAAATGTGGACATCAGTTTCTTCAATACAAGTTTGATTGTTTTCCAAACAGCAGTATATTGTTCATGAAATATTCATCAACTTTTATCCTAGTTGAAAAATCAAAAATCCATTTTGGCAGTAGTTTGGAAAGTACCAAACTAGAGTTAGTTTGTAATCAAAAAGCAAACGCAACCAGGAAGACATTTCTATAAATGGGAGAAAGTGTGTTGAGGGGATTTCTCCCCCAGCGTGTTCAGCAGAATCCAGGGAGCAGGTCAGGCCCTCGAGTCGCGCCACAACCACTGCAGGCAGTAGCCGTTCCTCCTGATTAGAGACTGCGCTCTGCTCCTTCTGTTGTCCAATATTCAGCACATTTTACATGCATCTCACCTTCTCTCACTGGCACTTTTATGTCTGCAATGTTAGGCCAAAGGATATCTGATGACACAGTCTGGGCTCTCTTTCCCCCTTTAGTGCGCTGCACACAGCCTGCAGATTCAATCCGGTTCTGCAGATTTATGCTCGTGTGTGAGTCCTTCTCCATTGAGGACAACCCTGTAATACGGTTGCAATGAGCTTTTGAGAAGTGACTGCAGCAGGTTGGAGCATATTGTCGTTATTCAACTTTTCATTGAGAGAGGAAAAAAAATTGCTGCTATGTAGATTTATACTCATCCAAGTGGCCTGCCTTATGGCGCAAGTCTTTATAATGTGATTGCACGGTGCTGCAGAAAGCTAACACTGCAAAATGGTTACTCAAGGCTGAAGCACATTGCATTGTTTAAGTGAAGGCAGAGCTGAATATACACTCACACAGATTTATGCTAGCTGAAGTGGCCTCTTTCAAAGAGTATATTATTGCTACACAGTGATGCAGAAAGGAGTCGCAGCTCGAGACATTTTGACATGAGTAGAGAGTAAAGACTTATAAGACTTAAGCATCTAAAATTTTTCACTGATATACAAATTTATAATGCAACATATTTGCATTGATTTTAGAAGCAGCAGCCAGAAAGTAGCAGTAACCTAGCAAATAAATAAATTAGGTGTTCTTAATTTTATGTATCTGAATACTCATGGCATCAGTCACAGTGTGTAGGAAGCACAGTGTGCAATTTATAATTGATTTTGATATTAATTAGCACAGAGAACTACTCAAATTAAATCAAGTGCAATCACATTTCATGATGTTGGAGCATTCAGAGAAGGATCTTTAGCAACTCCTCCTTATATAAACTTTCTAGACAGTCTAAAGTGCTGGGCCCTTTTATTCTAATTTCTCTTCAGCTCACCATACAGGTTTTCTATAGGTGTCAGGTTCGGACTGGTGAACCATTTTTGGCAATCTGTTTTGAGTCATCATCTTGCTGAAACCCTAACCCATTTTCAGTTATTATGCAGATACCATCAGGTGTTTATCTAAAATACTCTAATAAAACTCCCAGAATATATAGAAGGGCATCAGGCCCACACAATCACAAATCTTACAACCTAAATAACAGTGAATGTATTGATCCTTTAACCCTGGAATGTTGGTTGCTGAAAATCTCAATCTTAATCTCATCTGAATAAAGAGTTTATTTTTGGAGTTAAACTCACATTTAGGAAACTTTACACCAGGCATGTAAATAGTTTTTAATGATTTTTATGCATAATTGGTGACCCTACCACTTTTTGTTGCTCTTTTCTAGCAGTAAGATTTGGAAATTTATTTAGCACCTTTACCATCCTACTGGCTGTGACCAATGGCAAGATTCTTGGTTCTTCCTCAAGCTTTGTTTGCCATACTTCCAATTGTTTAAAATTTAATTCTTGCTCTGTAGATTTCCACCCCTCTGTTATAGACAGTCAGTAAGTTTCTCAATTCAGCAGCTTAAGATGCCTCAATATGTGGAAACTGCTTCCATATGCTGAATGAAGATGTTTTATTCTGTTCATATTTAGACCTAAACAAGATCACTAAGTGTTTTATTCACCCCAACATGTGCACTTTGGTTACCATATGTTAATCTGAGAATGGATTTGGAGAAATGGTTTCAAATCATAAATTATGTTTGATTCCTGAGAAAATAAAAACATAAAATCAACGGCTTAAAAATAGATGAAAATTAGGGTAATTTCTATATATTCTTAGAAGTCAAAAATGGCTTTAATAGAACTGATTGGAGAAAATTGTGATTTAAATGTTCATCTTAAATTTCTATAGGCAGTTACACATTGATGCAACAATAATGTCTTAACAGCAAATTTCTGCTTTAGTTTTTTCACAGACCAGACATTTTGTCACATTTATTGTGTTGAAATTACAGATTTTTGCAGATAGGAAGGAAAAAGTTCTAACAAAGTCAACAGTTTGTTCTGTGATATAAACAAAAAATGACTTTTAATTTCATGTTAGAAATAATTGAAGTAATATCGCCAACATCTGTGAAGGAACAAGGACTTTAGATTTGGGAGAAGAGGAAAATGAACTTTGGAGGCTCAAAGTCTTCATGTGCATTATTATTTACTCCTTCAAGATCAATACTTTAAATCTCCCCTTTTCAAGGCCTCACTGCTGAGATTCTCCTGACATGTACTGCAAATGCAGCCTCTTGGTTTTTAATCTTTGCCTCAAGGCAGAAAGGCTCCAGTTTTTTCAGGCTGGATGTGTTGCATGTGTGTCTATAACCTAATAAGGAGAAGTGAAATTGCTTTACACCATGATAAACTTTCAGTTTAAGGAAAACGAAACTAATTTACAAACTTTGAAACTGATTAAATTCATAAAGTATTAATGTGAATCTATTTCTTTCATGAGTTATTCATTTTTATATTAAATGAAAAAAATCCTCCCAGTTTGATTAAAAGCTCTATTTAACTTTCAGTAACATAAAGTGACTTTAATTCAAAATGAGCTACAAGTTGTAAATCCTAGTGCTATCCACGCTTTCTCATCTAAAGTTCAGAAAAATATTGCAAAAGAAACTAATTAGGAAATGTCAATAGAAAATTAAAATCATTTCATTAAAATCAGTGAAGTCCAGAGACTCTTGAGGAAATCTCAATTTCTTTCTAGCAGTAGTGGCTGGCAATCCATCAAGGTTGTCTCTCTGCCTGTGACAGCTGCAATGGGATCCGGGTCCCCTACGACCCTGAGCGGGAAAAACCTGGAATGGAAAATGCAATGAATAAATGAATTATTTCCCCCTAAACAACAAAGAAAAATGATGTAAAAATACAACCTTGTTTTGCCAAAAGAATAGAAGGATGTTGGTCATTTAGAGAATGTTGTATGTACAAAAACACAAAAAAGTGTTTGTTTCTCCCATAATCTCTGACTGGTGTCTGTTCCTCTTTGGATGATTAAAGGCATCTGACTAACAGGAGTATTCACACCACAGCACTAAATCACTTGCTGATTTATTGAGCAGCTGACCGTAACACAAACAAACACACTCCCTCAAATGGACCATCTGTACAAGCATACAGTGTGGAATACAAACAGTTTCCATACCAGAGAAACGAGCTGAAGTCAAACAGAGGAAGAAACCCGAGCAGCTCGAACACACACTGCTTGTACCTCGACTTTTAAATCTCTCATTCCTGCACACTCTTGACACATCACTGCCTCTCAGTAATCCACTGGTATAATGCTGTGGTCACCTCATGTCCGTCATTGAGTTGCCACAACAGACCTGTTATTGATTTTTGTCTCAGTGCTGTCTGGCAACTGCCAGCCTGTCATGTCCACCCGTCAGTCAAATCCCGGCCAGGACACCGATAATGGCTTCTTAATAATTAACTTCAAATATACTTACTAGTCTCCTTATCATTATGAAGTGAGAAACGAAGGATACACAGTAGTTTCTAGTGTTTTTGCTGCTGCAGCTCTTGTAACCACTGTTACCTGGTGAGGCAGAGCTTGACTTTGCGTCTGCATGGCTCTCCTCTCCTCACAAACAAAATAAACCAGTCAATCATGGGGAAAAAGCTCTCTGAAACGCTGATGTCTTCCCAATAAATAAATAAACAACTGAAAGCTTAGTTCAAGCTTCAGGGCCAACAGGTTATATAAAATGGGAGAAATCTTTTCTGTAATTTGGTTGATTGGAGGCACAAGGATATGATGATGACTCAAAACCTAGAGAGGAAGCTAACTAGCTAGTCTTAGCCAGCTGTGTCTTCTAACTCGTAAACATTTAAATAAATCAGTAGAAGGTGCTATAAAGGAGCTTATTGCTCTGTGTCCCGAATCAGATTTTCCTTTGGTACACATTTTCCCAAATCTGTCCCGAATCAGAATCAGATGTACCGAAAAAAGATAATTTCATTTTTTTCAGAAAAAATTGAAACAATCTTCATTCATCTCTAGTAAAGCAGTGGAATGTGGAATTTGGGAAAAAATAAAGCAGATTTCATAAAACACTTTCCAATGTGGCATTGTTGGTGGGTTTGTGATATTGATCTGCAGAAAATCTAAGTGCAGTTGGACTGAAGGTCACAAATTTATGACCAAACATTCTCCTTGAAGAGAGCAGATTTGCTTCACCAACTATATCGCAAGTCGTCTAGGTTCTGAAGAGACAAATCCACTCCACATCACACTACCGCCAACATGTTGGACTGTCAGTAAGATGTTCCTTCTTAGGAATGATGTTAATTTATTTCCAAGTTACTGGGAAGAGAAGCTTCTAAAAAGTGCCAGACTTGTGTCTTCAGTCTATTTTTCCCAAAACTCTCCAGGATCATCAGGATGTTTTTTAGGTAAATGATAGATGAGCTACTGTGTTTGCTTTGGTCAAACAGAAACCCTTTTTACATGACAAGTTTCCGAAAACATTTTTCGTTGTGCATTGGTCAAAATTGGCTTTACGCGATAGAGGGATGGAAACACAAATAGCAATGGAAAGGATGCAGTGACATGCCTGGCCTGTAGGAGGCAGTGAAACTTTGTTCATTTTCTGATCCAGAGGCATTTTTTATAACCGTAGGACACATAGAGTGCACTGATCTGAAGCATGTAATCTGTATCTTTATTTGCTGTTTCACAATGAGTAGATTTTGCCAAATGATCTAAAGAGGTGCAGCAGCACAGACAGAACATGGATATGGCCCGCCATTGTTGATGTGTTGTGTGTGGGTGAAAGTGAGAGCGCTAGCACAAGATGGCGTGACTTACATGAGCTCTTCCAACTGTTTTTAATTTGAGATTACAGGGAGATGATTTGTATTGCAGTTCTAAAAGGTTTGGCTTGTTTTTGACTTGCCAAAATGCTGTTACCATACAAACTAGAGTCCAAAATGAGAAAACATCAGCTTTTACTGTCCTAGTGTTAATGTGTAAACAGTCTTACTTTTGGAACTCTTCCATGAATGCAGGTTAAGGATTTTTAAAAAAAAACATTTATTCTTGTTATATGAGTCTGAAATTAAAACATTTTTTCATACTTCAATGTTTCACATAA